>JALPQI010002296.1:0-88686 GCA_025490895.1 Thaumatotibia leucotreta
GTTTTTTTTTTAATTTCACGCTAATTAATTGGGTCTAAAAGTGAAAATGCTCATAAGACACTTGACGGACGGAACAAAAAACGTGGATTACAATAGCAGTGGGAAATGTTTACTGAACCTCTCAAATTTGTTAATCTTCGATCGAAAACACAGGTTTTTTATCGTGGTATACAGTGTGTAAATCTAATACGGGCGATCAATTAAACCAGGCATGGGATTCATTAGTGTAATCATGGATTACAAGGTTTTTTTTAATTACTCTTAATTTGGACCCCACAGAATTTTTTTAAGATTATCGGAGCAGCAATGTAGGTACGAACATTTGTTATTGTTGATATGGCAGTTATGTCATCTGCTTTTGAAACAGGCGCGGATAAAATGTATAAAATGGATAAGATGTATGGCTAGGTGGTGTTTGAAGTGTAAAATACTATCATATCATAGGGCAGTGCCCCCCCCTCAACGAAGTCCTGGATCCGCGCCTGTTTTGAAATTAGCTGTCAACGAGTCCTTAACTCGCGTATGTTGCTCTACATTGCGCGCCGAATTATTTTGTATGGAAAATTTTGTTGCTCTAATTTTAAGTAAAAGTTATTTGAATGTACTTATTATGTCGTAAACTAACACCCGTTAAGAGCTTCGCCCGTATTAGACTTACACCCTGTATACAAAATAACATAGAAAACAATAGTGCTGTTCACGATCGTTTCAAAATATAAAAAAAGGAGTGAGTAACCAACGTATCCCTTTTCTCCGGCTTGCCCCAACCACCAACATTAGGTATGCGTAGGTTCTGTTTGACAAAATATATTCGATAGCGCTCAAGTACGTGTTATAGTCTTCATTCAATAAAATTGTTAATATAGCAGACTTTTATGCAGGTACAATAGCAATTTTCATACAATAGACAAATAAGGAGTTGAAATAAAACTATGAAAACGGATGAACTCGCGTATATTAACTAATTTTAACTTCATTCCGACGTTTCGAACACTTTACAGGGTTCGTGGTCTGCGGATGACGGATGCGTGGTCTGGTTTCATAGTTTTATTTCATGAGTAATCCTCGCGGTAACCGAAGAAAATATTAAATAAGGAGTTGTAATCTGAAACACATTGTATTGTTTCCAGATTACTCCAATAGATGAAACGAAATACAGCGTCTTCGCGCCCTCCCAAGCCGCCATGGACGAGGCCCGAGCGCGGATAGACGCCTGGCTCAACACGGAGAGAACGCCAGAGTTGGAATTCGGTGCCATTTACAAGGCGAAGGTCGTTGAGGTCAAGGACATTGGGGTTTTGGTGACCTTGTATCCGGGGATGGCACCGGCGTTGGTCCATAACTCGCAGTTGGACCACAGAAAGGTGAGATGACGCATATAAGAGTAAAATTACTAGGTAGACACATGGCTGTGTGGTGACGGCAGTAAAAATACATTTTTCACCACCCCAACTCCTCCTTCGTGTGTCGTAAAAGTCGACTAAGGGATTGAAGTGTCACTGACCATATTTGATAAAAGATTGATGATGAGCAGGAGCGTCATCATAGTGGACACATTACTGCGATCGCCAATCCGCTTGCCCAGCGTGGCGATTATGGGCATTTACCTCCGAATGCGTCTATACGCATAGTTAATAGGAGAGGCCTACGTCCAGCAGTGGACTATCATAGGCTGATGATGATGATGACCTCATGATTAGCGTTGAAAATTTCTGGATTAAATCCCGTTTCTTTCCAAACAACTCCGAAATTTTTGGATTTTTTTTAATTCAAGTTTCCACTTTAATTTTTGACTTTAAACCAATGTGAATTAGGTCTAATTTACACTTATACCAGAAGAACGCGATGTCATCGAGGAATAGGGTCATTATTCGAGCGTTTCAACCGCCTCATTTTCGTGGTACCATTTTCTAAGCGTTAGCTGTAGGTTTTATGGTGAATTTCGGTTATTTGGTAGATGTCCCGTACATTTACAAGATAACCAGACACGAAGTTAAAATATTCAGCCGTTATCGCGAAGTGACTACGAAAATGACTCTGAACAAACGCCCAAATAATGGCCAAAAAGTCATTTGAAATCGAAGGAAAGGAGTTACAGTGACATTGATTATTTCTGTAAAAACCCGAAAATAATAGAAACAAAACGAAACTTTCATATATTCCCGAAAAATACATAGATTTTTCCGACATTTTCAACGCTACTCATGATTAACGTATCGGAGGGCGCAGCGTGGATAGGCCGGGCAAGGTAGACTGATGACGTAGTGAAGGTCGCAGGAGTCCGCTGGATCCGGGTGGCGCAGGACCGGTCATTGTAGCAATCTTTGGAGGAGGCCTATGTTCACCATTGGACGTCTTGCGGCTGATATGATGATGATGATGAAACGTCATGATTAAGGATTTCAGGATGATGAGGAAGAAGGTGGACATGATTCAGCTTTAAATAAACAAAAATCAAAATCGGTTCATCCAATCGAAAGATTACAAAAAAATAAAAAATAACATAGCAGAATTGAGAACCTCCTCATTTTTTCAAGTCGCTCAAAAAACATATGTAATGAAATTTATGTTTTTTTTTTTTCAGATAATGCACCCATCAGCTCTAGGTTTAGACGTGGGGTCAGAAATCCAAGTGAAGTACTTCGGCCGCGACCCCGTCTCGGGGCAAATTCGGCTGTCCAAGAAAGTGTTGACGTCTCCGCCGCCCGGCATCGTGCGGAAATTGGATAAAAGCTAGTTGGAAACTTTGTGGGTAGAATCGAATGTTATGCCTGTTTGAAAGTTCGGAGTGTATAATCTGGATAAAAGCTAGTTGGGAACTTTGTAGGTAGAATCGAATGTTGCGCCTAGTGATGTGCCGTGACCGTAAATTACGAGAACAAAGAGAATTATCGGGTAACTTTCTCGGTAAAGTTTTCCGGGCGGGTAATTATCGAGAAAGTGTATTTAATAATTACTTTTTTTTTAATTTTTTTTTCGGGGTAGTGCTTAACTTAGTTGTTATAATCTGACCTGAAATTTGCTTAAACATGTGACTAGTGGAACTAGTTTATTACCCATATTACGGTAAATTACGGGCGTAATTTACGGTAATCTCCTTCGCGAATGTTCTCGAGCAGTTTTTTTAAAAGTAAAATGCTTTTTTTAGTGAAATAAATCTAATATCTTGATAATTTTTTCAATAATGGGTCATAATAATGCTAGCGGTATGTGTATATGTAACATAAAATTAAAAACAGTGTTTTTATATATAAAATAGATTTATTGTACAAAATCATGAAGAAACAAAATAAACTTCAATTAAATCATTTCTTATAATAACAGTTTGTTAAATAAGCAGTTACATAAAAAAATAACAGGGACAATAATTTTTTTTTAATTTGTAATAGTCACTCATTTCTTAATAGGGCATATATATAAATCTTTATCTTTCGATTTCTACTTTTATATAATAATGTGTGTCTGTAGTTAACATAAAAGAAGGTATATAATAATAATCAACATAATAAAATCAACAAACAAACCGTAAAATCATAAAATAATAAGTATAATTTTAGTAAAATAAAATAAGCTCTATGAACAAAAAACAAGTAATTGGGTAGCTTCTCAGGGAATTTCAATTTAGAATAAAGTAATTAATCACATATTTGGTCACCAGAATCATTCAAAAGTGGATTTAATTCAAAAGAAGAATCCAGCGTCTCTATTTCAGAGCTATCTCCAGTAATGTCACTGTCACTGTGCAGTGCTGCTGTGCCAACAGCTGAATGTGTCGTTTTCTTTTCATTATTTTGATTTAATAACTTCCAGTTGTGCGCAATATAACAGATCTTCGTACATCTGAGAGTGAGCAATCTGTTCCTCTTATTAGTGTGAATATTTGAAAAAGTTGAGTACGATCTTTCTACAGAAGCAGATGTCGTTGGCACTGTTAAAATTTTAACAGCTACCTTTCCCAATGGGGAGTTTGAATACAACGATTGCCACCATGAAACTGGTTCTACATTAGTGACTGTTTGCCATATAAAATCTTTTTCAAATATACCAGTACGGCATTTGTAGTCTGAAACTTCTTTAAGAATAGTCTGGGCATCACAATCAGCAGTTTCCATGATAACGGAACATCCATCGAGGTGTTCTTCTGAACTCAAAGAAGTGCCTTGATTTTTTGGGTCTAAAATGGCCGCTGCAAAGTGGACCGGCTTTAAGCAATTTTGTTTTCTCTCACGGAATTTCTCAAGAAGAGTGAACAAATGTTCATCATTTAATACGCGTCTTGCTATTTCGCCACTCAGCATGCTCTCCAATTCGTCTAAAGCTCGCCGTACTAAGTGGATTGTACATGTATCGCCTTCGACCTTGATTATCCACTTTACAATGGGTTCAAAAAGTTGGATGTGCTGATCTATGTTATTCCACACAGTTTCGTCCAATAACTCCCATTTAAACTTCTGCAAGTCTCGATTGTTTTCATGAATGACCATTGTTTGCAGAATTTTTTTTGATTTGGTAAAATTTTTCAGGCAGTGTAAGTAGCTTCCCCACCGTGTTTTTACAGGCAGTAGCAATGTAACATTCAATGTTTGGTCGCAGGCAATTTTTTTGAACTCTGCACATAACAAATTTGACTTCAATATACATTTTATAGCTGCGACAACTAATGTGAAGATTGCATGAACTTCAGGAATCCTCATTAAGTCCGCAATCATCAAATGAAGTGTGTGAGCAAGGCAGCCAATCCATGTGGTTTTTTCGTATTTATCTACTAACAGTTTGCCACATTTTTTCATGTTAGCTGCATTGTCTGATACAATGCCCACAAATTTATCAGCACCAATTTCATCCATAATCTCAGACATTTTATCGGCTAGGTATTCTCCAGTGTGTCTGTTTGTTTGAGTATCAATGGAAGTGTGAAAGAATGGTCTAGGTATATAAATCATCACGTTTAGGATGGAATCTTTCTTGACATTCGACCACCCATCAACCGCCAGATGTAGAACTTTGGCTTGGTCAATTTTCTTTGTGATTTCTGCCTTCATCTCACTATACTCTTCTTCTAAAAGTGTTGTTGATAAGACCTTACGAGAAGGTGGTTTGTATCCAGGTTTAAGGAAATTAAAATGATATTATTTGTTATTAATTATTATGTATAATTTATTTCCTAAGAATATATACGAATAAATAAACTACACCAATTTATCTCAACATTTGGCTATTTAACTACATTTTTGTTAACCTATAGACGATCACTAAAAATGTCTTATAAGATGAAAATAAGTATAAATAATAGCTTATTATAATGAGTTTCAAATAATATAATATTCGAAACAGACAAAATTGATTAAATAGAACATACACGATAAATTATTTAACAAAAACTTACCTACCTCATCAAAATATGATTCATCGGTCTGCTGTGGTCTTGAACCTGAGGAGTCGCCGTCGTTTACTGTGGGTGCTGATGTTAATGGATTGTTATTTAGTGGCTGACCCTGACCCTTATTCAGATCTGAATCTGATTTAACATCCACAGGACAATTCTTACCATTTTTCACTAAATGATGTGCAAAGCGAGTAACATTTTTAGCCGTATATACTTGGGCACAAAACAAACAACTGTATGTAGTCCGGTCATTTTCAGTCCGTCGTCTAAAATACTCTAGCACTTTGCCTCTTGGCCTCATTGTTCAAATATCACTAACGGTTGTGTTAACAAGACGCCACTTCAAGATGAACTGAGTGCATTCTGTATTATAATTTGCCATTGACATTTACACCCTATTCCCAGATAATTCTCGGAAAAGGATAAAACAGGCCCGCAATCACAATGCCTATTTTAAATCCTAGGCAATCAAATACCCAGCTACTGATAAGAGAACCTTTGTTAATGCCGCTTACCGCTTACGGGTCAGGGTTTTATACCTGCTTGAACGTCAAAATCACCGATAAAACCCTGTCATTAGTAAAATAACATTATGGTATTTAAATATACCACGTAAAGTAATAAAATACGATACATGCATAATATTCAAAAAAACTATAGGAGAATATTACCGTAAATTCTCGGTAATTTACGGTAACGTTCTCCAGTGGGAATTACGGAAAGTGTGAAATTTCTCGACGGCACATCACTAGTTGCGCCTGTATGAAAGTTCGGAGTGTATAATCTGGATAAAAGCTAGTTGGGAACTTTGTAGGTAGAATCGAATGTTGTGCCTGTATGAAAGTTCGGAGTGTCTTTGAATGCTTTAACTAATTCACTGCCATCCCCTTTTACCATGTGCCATATAAGATATGCCAAAATCCCAACTATGCCGACGCGCCTAGACCTAATTTGATATTTATTGATTGATATTGTGCGTTGAAGGATAGTGCTTAGTGTCAGCTATTAGTGCTGACATTTGCTATGGACGCGTCTGTGCGGCGGAGGCACGGAGTGAAAATAACAGGCGCATATGTGAACTTTTTCACTTTAAGGGACACTAAATTAGCGTGTCATTAAAAAACCTTAACAGGTTTGTAAAGACAGTTAAGCACATAATTTCAATAAAAACGCCGATAAAGTTCAAGTTCCTGAATATATCGTACATTATAGTTGCGAACCTGGCGGCAATTAAGGTGTTTTAATCTCACGCTAATTAGGTGTCCCTAAAAGTGGAAATGCCCATATGTGTCAGTGGTAGTGAATATGTTAACAATATGGAGACCAAATCTTGAAGAAAAATCATCACTGACACGACGCGATCGCATCTAATCAAGCGAAGTTGAACTTTACGTAGTTTCGCTTAAGTCTAACTACATTAGCAAAGCTGGCAGCTGTGACCGTTGTTTGGTGCCCATAGCACTTCTCCTTGTCGTGTTTAGCCGTCATGGGCTGTCAAAAGGTTAATCTCTGATCAGCATACCTGGGATAACTCGGGGCATTTATACGAAAGTGATGTAGCAAAATATTTTATCGACTAAAAATATATCGATGTTACTGTGAATGACAACATCAAAATGTTATTCGGCATAAATAAATATTAGGTACTTACTCTTCAATTAAAATAAAAAATAAATTTAAACGGGTAGTACGCGTTTACTTTAAAATAGTTTTCAAAATATACAACTAATATTAAAATATCAATATTTAAATTGTCATTTTGATTTAAATGACATCTAGTATGCAGATGTCATTCACTATCTGAAGAGGCCCGATATCAGATATAACATCGAACCTCTGTACTGTAATCGAGAATATTCAATAAGCACATCTTTTATTATAATTATATCGACATCTTTTTATCGATATCAAATCTCTATAACTTGCCCCCAGTTATCCCAGGTATGCTGATCAGTAGTGCGATAGACTATCCGGCCGTCTTATTAATAAATTTTGTAAAAGTCTGTTTCGCGGTGACCCACTGTCGCACCAATCATGTGCTGATCCTGGTGACTTATGACGGTCGCGCGTTTGCCGTTTATCGTGCTACTCGTCACTTTCACACTTGTTTACTTGTTAGAACCTGACGACAACAACGACAACCGATTAAACACGGGACCGTCATAGCCGACAGGTGCATTCTACTTGCAAGTCTACTTTGTCGGGAACGTGACGGCTATGACAGCCACCTTAGAAATATATGGAAAGTGTGAGAATTCTCTATAAATACAAACACCCAGTAAGATACACCAAAAATTGTATTCGTAACTTTCTCAAATGAACGCGAAGAACGGTGTCACGTACCCGACATTCTCGTGGAATGCACCTGGTATGGATTTTATCGAATGAGTATTCTTCATTAAGGATCACCAATGTACTCTAATTCAACATTTTGTTCTTATCAATTTTCGATCGCTAAAACGGGTTTTATATTCCCTTTAAATGCTAAATACACGTCATTGTGACCACAACAGAAGGATCAAGAAAAATTGTTATTCGACTAAATTGCGTACAATCGGATATATCATAGTGGCCAGGGTGATCACAAATGGGCGGATTATTATTTTATTGGAGTTTTGTCAAATTTTCAAAATTTGGATATTTTCATATTTTTTCTCAGAATCGCTAGCTCGTTCAATCCTCATTAGCTCAAAAAAGTGTCCCAAGAATTCCATACATTTTTTGTCTTCCACCGAGTTACGGTCGAAGAAAGTGCATGAAAACTAGTAACACAATGTAATTTTTTTTTAGCTTCTTATTTTTATCAGGATCGAAAGAGCTCGTGATTTTGAGTAGAAAAAATTAAATTTGGATTTTTTTTAAATAACGACAACAAAATAAAAATCCGCCCAAATATCTGAGCAAGCCGCCATTACCTTGGCGTTAGTGCGTGTTCAGATATTTTTGAGCACCGTGACCGCTCCTATATTGATGGCGACTGTACATTGTTAAAGTGAACCTTCATGGTTTGTTTTGTTTGTATCATATTATTAAAACTAGGTATGTCTCAAAGGTTGCTATGCAAGGCTGCTTTTGTACCAGCACAGCTTCTTAAAAAACTGACATTGTATTATTTCAATAATATTTATTGTTGTGTATCTATGAAAAGACAATGTTTATTGATTTAATAGCTCTATTATTAGCAACTAAATACCAAAAATGTGTATTTGTAAATAGTTATGTTTATGTTAAATAGATTAAAGTTAAGTTTCTAAATATTCCTTGTTTAATTCAAACCTCACGACAACCTATTTCACCTCCCGACTTAACCCTTAAATGCATAGTGATGTATATATGCATCATGTATTCTGGACTCTATTGACAGCATGTCAGAATTCAAATTTGAATAAGTTTTTGTCAAGGTTAAGAATTCCCTTTAGTCCCATCTCGTAGCTAGATTTGGTAGCTAGCTACGAAATGAGAATCGTGTCTTCCCATCTCGTAGCTAGCTACCAAATGGGAACATTTTTCCCATCTCGTAGCCGGATTTGGTAGCTAGCTATGAAATGAGAATCGTGTCTTCCCATCTCGTAGCTAGCTACCAAATGGGAAAAAATTTCCCGTGTCGTAGCCAGATTTACTAGCTGGCTACGAAATGAGAAACATGTCTTCCAATCTTGTAGCTAGCTACTAAATGGGATAAATTTTGCCACCTTATAACCAGATTTGGTATACCATAATTATATACAGGGTGTGCCACTGAAAACCTTGAACGGGGTGATTTAGTAGGCTATACTGAACAACTTTTAATATGGGGCCAATCATGAAATCTAAAAAAAATTGTCTTTTTACATTTTGACCGATTGATCACGAATATTTTATATGAAAAAGGCAATTATTTTTTGAGATTTCTGGGTTAGCTCCATAGTAAAAGTTATTCAGTTTAACCTACCAAATCACCCCGTGCAAGGTTTTCAGTGGCTCGTAGAACACCCTGTATAACTAGGCAAACCAAAGTATTCATATATCTTTGCAGGGGTTACCGCGAAACACTTCGCGACTTCCATACCTATATTTTCCTGTATAAAAATGATTTTAGGTTAAAAAAAATATGTTAGGCTATATTTTTATAGTAATTATTAAAAAAAAGCAACTGAGATTCATTACATTGATATTGCCTTTAGTCTCATCTCGTTTTTATCGACATCGAAGAATGGTCTTACGGCCCTTTGAGCCCAGCTACGAAATGGGACTTTTAAATTTCCGTGTAGTAGTCAACTTCGAATCGGGATTATTTTTCCCATTTCGAAGCCAGCTTCGAATCGGGATTATTTTTCCCATTACGTAGCTAGCTACCAAATCTGGCTACGAGATGGGACTAAAGGAAGAGTTCAAAATAAAAGGCAACAAATTTTTAATTGTATATTGAAAGAAATAATCTGTACAATCTACAGAAAATAATATTTATCACAAAAGGACGTTTTGTCGAAGGCACTACATTACACGCGCGGAGTCGTATTTACATAAATTATATACCATTTACATAATCATTAGTAACAACTGTAAATACTCATCTACCGCGTTCTTACAACTACAACAAAGTGATTGTCAAAAAATAAAAGAATCAACAATACTTCTAAGCGATTAAATATGTAAAAAATACAGTACAAAACAATTAACATTTATCTCGTATAATACTTGCAGTCTTTGATTTCGTTGTGACTACCAGCATTATTCAACAAGAATATTAGTAACTATTTACATTATTCGATGAAAATATAGATTTTCGCTCTGCGCAGAGCATGCTTAGCTTAGACCTATCACCGTGCACGGAAGAAATAGTGGCAACAAAAAAACAAACTGTTACAATTAGCCATAAGAGTGAACAGATCATTGTAGCCTCAATATTTTGTAATTTCCCCATACACCAAAGAAAATAAAGGGGAAATCATGTTTTTTTTAGTACAGATGTTGCCTTTTTTAGGCGCTAGTGCGAGAAATGGCTCATTTTACGTCAGCTCCAAAACTTTGGAGGGTCATCTGTACCAAAAAACGCGGTACGAGACACGTGCAAAAAGGAAATTCATAACTCGCGTCGATTTAAAACACTCCCTTCGGTCGTGTTTTAAAACATCGCCACTCGTTTCCAGTTTCATGATATTCGCTTAAAATCTTATTGATGGGGCCCTTACGAATACACTGCGACCCATTGGGATCTTTTGTGTAGCTTATTTTATTCGCTTAAGTATCTTGATTCGACTAAATTATTTGCCACACTCTTATGGCTGGCAATATGAACTATGCTTACAATCTAATGGCAAAACAACAC
The DNA here is from genome assembly GCA_025490895.1 of Thaumatotibia leucotreta. Classification (NCBI taxonomy): domain Eukaryota; kingdom Metazoa; phylum Arthropoda; class Insecta; order Lepidoptera; family Tortricidae; genus Thaumatotibia; species Thaumatotibia leucotreta. Next base: position 10,695 of record JALPQI010002296.1, read on the forward strand.
ACTTCCGAAGACGTAAATCTTAAACAATATGGCGACAGATCGCCAGCGAGAGGTGTGTTGCGTCAAAAACTGTTAGTAATATGACCTAGCACACTAATTTAACCCTCTCAATGCCATTGACACTTATAGACGTCCAAAATTGACAAAATTATCATGCTCGTTTATCGATGCACATGTGGCTGAATAATAACTATGAAAGGGTTATTATTAAACTAAAATACCCAACTTTTTGGGACGAAAGAGCTTAAATATAAGTGTGCTAGGTCGGCTATAGTAAATTAAAGGCCACAAACGGCAAGTAATTTAAGGCATACACGGAATTGAGATCATTCTGACTATAAAATTGCCACTATCAGGAAACACTTGTGCAAAAACGCTAAACATAAAAAGCTTCATTAAAATAGAATAATAATAATAAATTGCGTCATATTATGCTCGGTTTGTGAGCGATTTTATTAAATGGCATTAGTGAACGTTGCGTTCAGGTACGCTCTTAAATAAAACGTGATAACGTAAACACACCTATAATCGACTTCTTCAAACCCAATACTCGACACCTTGCTTGCTATGATTACAAGTTTATTGCTATGATAAAAAGACTTGAGGCAGTGTCGAGCATTGAAACATTTTCATTTTAGCCCGGCAAAATAAATAAACTGACATTCTTGAGTTGCCAGAGGTATTAATATTAATGGTTTTTCATATACACGTTTTACTTGTATCATTACATTTAATATTGATTAATTCATTTCGTCATTAAATTAGAGCCAATAATGACTCAATTAGTCACGTATTAATTTTCATAGCCAATTAAATTCAGTGGCAAGATTATTCAAATGTCAGTTCTTTAACCCTTTAGACGCTTCTCTCGTCTATAGACGTCGCGAAAATGCCCGCGTCTAAAGGGTTTAACCATACAATATTATCGTTGTTAAATCATTATTTTATAAACTAGCCTCATTCGATCAATCTTCGTATTGCCAATTTGGTCAGAAATGCTTACGTTCCAAATCTGAGTATTGCTTTTTCGAGACAAAATTTCGACGGGCCGTAGCTACTTAAAATCTATAAAGGTTTCGGAATATAATTTTAAAAAATCTAAATGATCAATGCCAATATTCGCCATTAATTTTGAATGCCAATCCTTAGGATGTGAGGTGTCATGTTTATATCGGCTCAGTTGCGCGAATGGAAAGTCACATTTTTGGATATTTTGACAAATGACATTCAAAGGGTAATACAGGGTATAGTTAGGGAGCTATTTGCTACTTAACCTTTTGAACGCCAAGCCGCGAAACAATTTACCGTGCCACTGACTCCGTTGGGGCAAAAAATAGATTTGCGACGAAATAATGCCAACATAAAAATAAGCAGTTTTTTTATAAATTATCATCAAAAAAAAATACCGTCATTGGCGTGAGTGGCACAATTTTATAAAAACGTCATTTGCCGTCTTTGGCGGTCAAAAGGTTAAGGTTTGTTTTTTTTACATTATTTACCCTAGCTTCCCATACATCGGTGGCATCGAACATAGGCTGTGTATATGTCCATTGACAGATACCGGTCATCTGACAATGACATAATGAGCAACTAGATGTCCATTACTGGGAAGTCCATGATTAGTGCAATCATCCTTTTTTTGGTCTTTTTAAAAGTTTACGTAGCTACGGCCATTTCGTATCCTTACAATAACGTCTGAAGATACCATTAAAACATACAGCTATTAATTTCTAACAATTTTAACTCATACAGTGGGTTACACTGTCAATAATAGGGCTCTAAGTATTCATTGGGTTACGATTGCTAAATTAAAAGTAATTTTCACTTATAACGACCGGTTGCTTATAGCAACATATGATTATATAATCATTAATAAATATTGATACAAAATAACATTTTTTGGTCGTTACAATCGATTACAATAGAACTCCATCTAATTATTGATTAAAGGCACTAAATTACTTGACCCCATTTTATTTATAGTACACGAATAAATATATTATGCATTTAAATTTCTCAAGTACAAGCAAGGATACCTGAATATTGCATATTTATTTTATTACTTCGTAAACTAAATCAATGGTAGAATTTAGATTGTCCAATGGCCTAGTCAACAAATTAATTCTGACTTCTCTACAAATATTTTTGCTGCGCATAGATATTTGATGAAATATTATGACCAAATAATTTAGTTTACCAAGTGACGTTCACCCTACTTCCACCCTAAGATTTTCCTCAGTACCCTATAACTAGGGCTGTCATCTCAAAACACACATGAAAAATACGATTTTTTCATGTGAATTTTGAGAAACACCTCCCTTCAAACTAGGACAAATCTGGAGAAACCCTGAGAGATGGCAGCCCTACCTATAACCCAACTAGCAGTTCACAAATCAGCCCCTGAAGACCGAAGACCTATCACAAGTGGCTGAGCCTGAAGACCTTTAGAGCATTGAAAGCATCCTTAGGGCTGCCCCAGAACCAGGTCATATACAGCGGTACAGACACCTATATCAATTGTAAACCTACTGACTGAATCCGAAGGTCTTTAGCATGTTGAAAGCATCCTTATGTTCGAACCTACCAGCTCGACTGCAGTCCACGGTTTGTGGTTGATAGTTGAAAACATCCTAAGGGCTGCCCCAAAACACATCAGCTTGACTGTGGTCCAATAGCTATATAACAAGTGACTATCCACTGGCCAAGCCTTAAGACCTTCAGAGTGTTGAGAATCTTTAGGGCTTCCTCAGAATCTACCAAGCCTACTGAGTTTGAGGGTGTTCAGAGCATTGAAAGCATCCTTAGAGCTGCCCCAGAATCAACCAAGCCTGAGTACCAAGATCGTCAGCGCTTTGAAAGCATCCTTAGGGCTGCCTCAGAATCTACCAAGCCTTCAAGGTCTTCAGAGCATTGAAAGTACCTTAGGGCTGCCCCGGAATCTATCAAGTGAGTTCGAAGGTCTTCAGAGCTGAACCTACCTGCTCCACTGCAGTCTACGGCTCCTACTGACTGAGGCCGAAGATCTTAAGCGCGTTGAAGGCCGTAGCGAGAGCGACATCTTCAGGACTCTGCCCCAGGAAGCCGGCGACCAGCTCAACGATGGCCGGCAGTGCGCACGGCTCGTTCCGTTGGAAGGTGCAGTAGCGGTTCACGAATGCCATGGATCTGGAACGTGTATTAAGATTAGACCTACATCATCATGATTATTAGCCTATGTCATTATCATTACACTGCTGGACAACGATCTCTCCTTAGCCTATGCTGTATGGACGCATGGGCAAGCGGGTTGGCGATTGCAGTACTGTGTCCACTATGATTCATGATGCTGCTGCTCATCGTCAATCTTCGACAAATAAATAGTCAGGGACACTTCAATCCCTTAGAAGGTTTGGCCCTTACGACACCCACGGGAAGAGTTGGGGTGGTGACAAATGTATTCTCATCACCACACGGCGGTCTACAATAACTTTGCAAAATATTTTTATGGCGCAATATAATTATATCCCCTCATCTGATGAGACGACGAAAATATCTGACATAACCTTAGCCAGAAGGATATATCCTCCAGCTATCTGCTCAAATCAGTGTTTGCCAGAATTAAACTTAATTTTCATGATAATTAAATTCATTATAGAATAACATAACATAGCTGGTATTTGCAGTAACAGGACGATATGAAGGCCCGGCTTGTCATATATTTTACGACCTTCGTTGTATTAGGATTTCGTACACCAACTATGGTACAAAAGCCATTGCGTATTTATACAAGCGTTTATTTTCAAGCTCTAACTAAATGGTCTGCTAAGATATTTCTCTTACATATGTTACGTACACGCGGCAGTTATATAGCATTGTCAATTAACGAAAAAAGAGGCCTAGTAATAATAACAAGAAATATACTTTAACATACTTTACTTCGTACAAAAACATGTCCAACAAAAAGTGCCACAAAAACTGTTCGTATCCCACGGCACAAAGCGATTCGGGCAATTATCAAAAAAACAGCGACATACCGACATGCGCGCTGGTTATAGTATCTCATGATTAATTTTTTTTTTGTTTTGTAGATGTATCGGTAGCACTTTAGTGCTCTAAAATATCTGCTCAGAAATCCATTGTGTAAGTAATAGTACTAAGGAAGACCGAATGAATAGATAACTTAGATTGTGATGTGTAACCATGATTTGGACTGGTATTACTCAAATATATTCTCCACTGTACACGGTATGTTTGCCTATCTTTTGCTTCATATAGACAACACAAGGGAAGAGATCCCTTACAGGGATAAGTCCGCCTTTGTATCTGTAATTTTTTTTTTGTATAAATGTGTATTTTACCTGTGTTTTGTGTACAATAAAGAATTTACATACATACATACATACATAAATAGATTGAAGGTGAACTAGGAAAAAAACCTTATTTTTTAGTGCCTAGCTACACAGTCGGGGATATAATTACCAAATCCCTGCATAAAAGCCTGTATGGAGGGAAATCAGGTAATCTTGAAAATTACTCGTAATATTAGCAACTACTCAGTCGACTTAGCAATCGACTCAGTTCCAGGCCTACTACCGCGAAAATCGAAATTCGGAAATTTCGAGGATTTTTCTCTGTCACTCAAACGAAGGCGTCATTAGAGTGCGAGAGACAAATTCTTTTTTCGCGGTAGGGTCGCTGAGCACAATTTCTGAATGTCAACGCAGTTTGAACGTGATACACACTAATTTTTAACCATTCGTAAGTAGGTACTGGCCGCGTACACAGTCAGAATACATTTGTCACCACCCCAAGCCTTCCCGTGGGTGTCGTAAGAGGCGACTAAGAGATTGAAGTGTCACTGACCAGTTGCTTATTATAAAACTGATGATGGGCAGCAGCCTCATCATAGTGGACACCTACTGCGATCGCCAATCTTTCCCAACGTAACGATTATGGGCATTTACCTCCTAATGCGTCCATACGAGTAGTTAATAGGAGAGGCTTACGTCGAGCAGTGAACTCATATAGATGTGTGATGAGATGAAGTTCGGACACCTTATTCTGTTTCCGTCTCAAGCTGTTTGGATTTAATATTTTATTTGTACTTTCATTTAATATAGTTTTGACCACTGCTTATGAAAGATTAAGGCAACACAGACTATTGTTGGTAGGTACATTTCGAATTCCAAAAATATATGTACCAAAAGTAAGATGTTGGTAGAATATGTATTGTACCAAGGAACAATTCCGATTTCCTCAGTAGAGTCAACGCCTAAGAAAGTTTATTTTTTCATACTCTCTCTCTCTCTTCCTGGCTATGTATCCCACATGGTGGTGGGGTCAGCCTTCCTTATTTTTCTCCTCCACTTCGCCCTATCCTTGACATCGTTTTCGGAAACATTGCATTTAGCCATATCTGCCAGCAACACATTTGTCCAGGTAGTCTTAGGCCTCCCTCTTGACCGTTTTCCGGGGACAGACAAATTTAGCAATTGGTTGCCAACATAATCGGGTGGTCTTCTCTTGACATATCCATACCATCTCATCCTGCTTTCCTGTAGCTTATCGGCTATGTCACGGACTCCCAGACTACCTCGCACGTATTCATTGCGGATCTTGTCCAGTCTGGTGACTCCGCACATCCACCTCAGCATCTTCATCTCTGCAACATGAATGGCATGGACATGTCCTTGTGTCATGGCCCAGGTTTCACTGCCGTATATAAGTACTGGTCGTATTATTGTCTTGTAGACCAGACCTTTAAGACGAACAGGCATCTTCTTGTCACAAGTTACGCCAGTGACTTCTCGCCATTTTAGCCATGCAGCTGCAATGCGTTTAGTTTCATACTAAAAAATAATAAATGAACACTCACGAAAATAACGACGAATTTCGAAAGTGATTATATTAACTATTAATTCGATATTTACTACGTGAAAACTTCGCGTTTCAACGATTGTACAAATGCTGAAATATATATTATGATTCGTCGTTCGCGTGCAAACTTCTTCGTTAATAAATTTAACAATACCATTTGTGCAGACATAAAATATTATCACTATCATGATGCAATTATAAGGAAATTAACGTCGAACAAGTAGATTTATTGAACAGTTTTCGCTGCAAGTAGCACGCTCTGCAACTACAGGTGATCCTTCTCAATTTAACAAATGCAGAAATGGTAGTTTTGATCCATTAATTGAATAATTAATAAAAAAGTGGATACCCATATTCGATACACACATCATCAGCCTATAAGTCCACGGCTGGATAAGGCCTCTCCTATTACCTATGCATGTGGACGCATTCGGAGGTAGAAGCCCTTAATCGCCACGCTAGGCAAGCGGCTTGGCGATCGCAGTAGTGTGTCCACTATGATGACGCTGCTGCTTGTCATCGATCTTCGATAAACAAATGGTTATTGACACTTCAATCCCTTAGTCGACTCTTACGACACCCACGGGAAGAGTTGGGGCGGTGACAAATGTATTCTTACTGCCGTCACCACACGGCATATTCTATACAGTCAATCATATTTGAGAGCTATCAACTTCCTCTGATGATTCTCTTATGGGTAGGATCCAGTCATATTTATTGCATTCTGTAAGCAGCTCAACTGCCGCTGCCTTAAGTTTTAAGCTGTTTTTGCTATTGAATTTCGTAGCAAATACTGCTTTCTACTAGGACGGAGTCGGAGTTTGCTTTAGATTGATCGAGATGATATTCACAGAGTCCATACTCCTATAAAATCCAAACGAAATCGCTATTTAAAACAAAAACATACAAATATAACTCACCTCTCAGTCAATGAATCCTTCACATGCAACGGCAGTTTCGAAGCCCTCATATTCGGATACATGAACGGCGAATCCGTTTCGACCAGCAACTTATCCAGCGGCAAAATATTCTCGGACAACAGTCTTCTAATCCCCCCATCCGACTTGTCTTTACAAATATATCCAGTTATCCCTAAATAGAAGCCTTTCTCGATGTATTTGATGCCCTGTTCTACGGTGCCCGAGAAGGAGTGGATGACTATAGGGGGTAGGCGGTTGCCGAATTCTTCTAGTATTTTTAAGAGGTCGTCTTGTGCTTCTTTTTCGTGAACGAATAGGGGCTTTCTGAGGTCGCACGCGATTTCAACCTGCAAAAGGAAAGTAGATGAAAATTAGGAATTGGAAATGGCTTTTAATTTCAAGATGAGACGAGAGAGAGAAGAGAAGCATGGTACCTATCTTAGTATTCAAAATATTATAAGGGCATTCCAAAAACGTTAACTATCACTGTCATCTTTTTGTTTATCAATTACCACGACTTCTTAAGGTCCGCCCACTAGACCGTGCCATACCATGACCGTAGCATGAAAGTATTAGACAAAAAACTATTATTTGTATAGAAAAGTATGAGACTATGCCCACTAGGATGTTCCGGGGCCGGCCAACACCGCCTCATACTTGTCAATACAAAGAATAGTTTTTGTCTGATACGTTCATGCTACGGTCATGGTATGATACGGTCTAGTGGGCAGAGACCTTTAACGCGATTCATTTTAGGACCTAAACTGAACCTAATCGCTATTTCCTAGCACAACGCTGTTATTGCGATCGAATTTCGACAGAAGCAGCGATATGCGTCACAGCGATTTAATTTACTCATCTCAAGTGCATTTCGTACCATGCGCTGCTACTTGAGCCTAAAGACCTAAACTGAGTCGCAGGAATGTCAAATTTAGCGATTCATAAAAAGTTACTTATTTAGCGCATTATTGTGAAACGCTTGAATGTATTTTTGGAGAAACTAAATTTTATCCCATTATTCACAAGGGACGATGGCCGTGTGGTGACGGCAGTAAGAATACATTTGTCACCACCCCAACTCCTCCTGCGGGTGTCGTAAGAGTCGACTTAAGGGACTGAAGTGTCACTGACCATTATTTGATAAAAGATTGATGATGGGCAGCAGCGTCATCATAGTGGACACATTACTGCGATCGCCAATCCGCTTGCCCAGCGTGGCGATTATGGGCATTTACCTCCTAATGCGTATAGCATAGTTAATAGGAGAGGCCTACGTCCTGCAGTGGACTATCATAGGCTGATGCATGCATTCACAAGGGATAGAACTGGAATATGTAAGTAAATACAGTTTTATTAAATCATTGGCTAATTAAACTAGTTTTATGTTGGTAACTTGTAAGAGTTTTCATATTTATTTTGTTTTTAGAGTAGGGTGAGATTATTAATTTTGAGGCTGCCATAAAAAATGTTCCAACAATAACATTACTGCAGAGTTAACAATGAGACCAATTTAAAGTGCCAGTCGGCTATTCACGTGGCGACCTCGCTTCGAATTAGATCTCGCCGGCATGTAGGTACTCGAGTTTGAAATGAACAGACGATACATTCGGGTCATACATATTACGGACGTGGAAGGATCTGCAATGTATGGACGAATCAACTCTTTTGGACGAATAATTTGAATATCTCTGGAGGTTTCGTTTTTATACCTAGTTGGTGGGAAACAAACATACTGCCTGTCTAATTTTAGTTTATTTTATTTATTTGGGACATCAACAGCAGTACATAAGAAATTTACAAAACTGAGCGTAGGTACAGTAAGCAAATGATAAGCAGCTATCGTAGCCTTTGGACGCTTGCAACTCCAGATGATTTACACACGCGTTGCAATTTCTGGGAACGTATACGCATTTCCGTAGAATATATAAAAAACCAAAACAAATTATGCCACTTTGACAAATGTATTAACTAGTTAAAAGAGAACCCCTGCAACAATGCCATAATGTCACAAAAAATCTCTGACGACGAATATTCTCCTCGCGTATGAAGGTCAAATAAAATAAACAAAACAGCTTCGAAATTAGAAAATTCACCTTGTTTTTCCAACAATTAAGGAGTAAAGGCAGAAAGAAATAAAAACACCTCATTAACTAATCGATTTGAGATTATGAATAAGTATTAAAGAATATCTATAAGTAAATAATTGTTAAGTGTCTTATGTTCTCATTGTAACTAGCAACAGTCTTTGTCTCACGACTAGATAGTAATTTTGGAAGGCGTGAATAATTGTAAATAATAACACACACGCAGACAAATAGGAATCTAAAATGATGCTCTGAACTCATGAAAACAAAGAGAGCGTTGTAATGCAGTAATGACACTCATCGTGAATCATCACAACACTGAAACACAGTCCCGTTTGTATATACAGGATTTTCTTATAGTGAGTCAGTAATCAAATATTTTTAACTGTCCAGTATAATTTGAACTCCGGATTCATATTTATGTACCGCGGATTTTATAGATTTTATTTGTACAATATTACGCATTGCGAGAATGTAGGTACTAAAGTATATAATGCAATGATACTTTACTTACCATTACCTAATTATTTATTGCACGGAAACGGAAATATTTGAAATTTAATTAATAATATGAATTATAATATATGTAATTAACAAATTTTGGACCTAGATGGGTTTGAAATAAATATATTTCTATTTTTATATTTATATTTATTCATTATTCCCGAATTCGATACAGGCTGGTCATGAGTATACCGAAAAACTGTATTTTTGATATCAATTGAAGTAAAAAATATTAACGTCGGGTGGCAAGCAAAACTCACTAAGTAACAAATACCTACTTGAAATAAAGCTCGTATATCTCAGTTCTGATTCAATAACGCGACTTAAGGGGTTGCTAAGAGTAGTGACAGTTTTTATAGTGAGTTTTGCTTGTCAGCCGACGTTATATGAATTTATGAAATAGGTAATATTCCGAAAAACAGTATTTTTTATAAGATTTTTTTTCGATTCCATACGTACCTATACATTTAAAACTACGCAACGAATTTAGATGCAGTTTATTATTAAATAAATTATTACGATTAAGAAGAGTTATCCAAGAGGCAGGTTTGAGAAAGTTTAGGTATCAGTATTGTACCTACTCGAAACGAAACATAGGGAAAAAATGTGCAGTACCGAAAAGTACATAAACTTTTGGGCAAAGCAATCTTGACATACCTAAATGATGCTAAAAATGTGAGAAGGTATTCACATTAAGTGGCTAATGCGTATCATTGGCGTTGCAAGTGCACCTACATCTTCTAAATTAATATAACCTTATGAGCAAATTGATGAATTCCGACACAAGAATGATACTTGCAATCAAGGACTGGATCAACATATGAATACGTAATTAAAAGTTATCGTATATTACATGGGCAATTTGTTTTATTTCTACATTAATTTTAACATTGAAGAATATATCTAACACAGTCAACACACGATAGTTATATTCATCATCATCATATCAGCCGAAAGACGAGGTTCAGGTTCTCGTGTGGCGGCCACAGCGTGGGTAGGCCCCCCACAAGGTGGACTGATGACCTGGTGAAGGTCGCAGGAGTCCGCTGGATGCGGGTGGCATAGGACCGGTCATTGTGGCAATCTTTGGGGGAGGCCTATCTATGTTCAGCAGTGGATAGTTAGTTATATAACTTATCGATAAATACAAGCCCCGATGCAGTGGAATTCGTCTAGTTCAGTAAAAATTTTTGAATATTTTATTAATTATCACATTATGCTAATGAAAAATTGTATGAACGTTAGTCATGGTTAATGTACTACATTTCAAGAGACACAACAATCTGAAGTACGCTTTTGTTGTTTAATAAATCGATTTTAACAAAGTGTCAAAATTATATTTTCGTTCACCACCGAAATTCCGCGCTTATAAGCTTGACGCAAAATTCGCAGTGCATTAGGTGTACCATGTCGTCTTTAATATTAATGGCGTTCTTTACATTCATTGATTATTTACAAAATTAAAAATTGTGGAAAAAAAATCAAAAAATACCTCTCGTAAAATAGTTTTTTTTTATCTGATTTATTAAGTCCAAATATTTTATACTCAAAGAAACTACTTTAGTACTACTAATGAATAGTGAAGGTTTTGTCTCTAAACCTTTTCCCCCGGATGAACGGGTATCAGCTTAATTCGTCCCATTAGTTTTTCGTTTATTTCTTATGTCCGTCTCATTCTGTGTTCGTCACGCATTCTTTATTCGTCTCGATCGCTATATGTCCCTACCGTCTCAAGTCCAATTATGTAACCTGTCTCTTTCTTAATTAGTCTTTTTCGTTTTTCGTCACGGTCTTCCTATGACTCATTCTTAATTATTCCCTTTCGATTCTGGTCTCATTCACTTATTCGTCTCAGTTTTTTTCATGCATTCGTTATTGGTCACATTCGTGATTAGTCTCATTCATTTTCAGTCTAATTCTAAGTTCGTTACATTCGTTTTACGTCTCGGTCGCTATTTGTAACCATCTTTTTCCGTCAATCTTAATTATTTTTTTAATTATATCTCATTGACCGAGTGACCGTCATAATTTCAACTAATTTAATAGAAGTTTCACATTTAAAATAACACTTCAGTACATGTCCCCTAAACTTCAATTTGTTTAACAATTCCGATCCGGAGGAGATATGAATAGCAATTAACACCTACGTAGTATGGGACGATTAGCGATCGTGCCCAAAAAAGAACGGAACGAGTTACCACTAAAGACAAAAAAAGAGTGAGACGAATAACGAAAGTGACTAAAGATAAAGTGCGAATGATACCAAAAACGAGAGAGACAAACAAAGACATAGTCCTAGGAAGACCGTGACGAAAAACGAAAAAGACTAATTAAGAAAGAGACAGGTCACATAATTGGACTTGAGACGGTAGGGACATATAGCGATCGAGACGAATAAAGAATGCGTGACGAACACAGAATGAGACGGACATAAGAAATAAACGAAAAACTAACGGGACGAATTAAGCTGATACCGGTGATCGGGATAATCTCGAAAAACTAACTGTACGAGAACATATTATGCATCGGGGCTTGTAATCTAAGGCACTGGTCTCACCGAGAGCTACAAAGCTATGAACTATCGGCTATAAACACGAACAAGAGATACGCATTCCCGAGTAAATAAAAGAGACACGGCTATACTCGCTCGGCTATCAGCTATCACAGCCGGGCGAGTATCGCCGTGTCTCTTTTATTTACACGGAAGTGCGTATCTTTTGTTCGTGTTTATAGCCGATAGTTCATAGCTTAGTAGCTCGCGGTGAGACCAGTGCCTTTTTTTTTTTTTTTTATACCACGTCGGTGGCAAACAAGCATACGGCCCGCCTGATGGAAAGCAGTCACCGTAGCCTATGGGCGCTTGCAACGCCAGGGGTGTCACATGCGCGTTGCCGACCCAATAAGAACTTGTACACTCCTCTTTTGAAGAACTCCATACTGTAGTCCAACGGGAAAACCTCGGCAGGGAGCTCATTCCACAGACGGACCGTCCGCGGGAGGAAGTTCCTCTGAAACCGCACGGTGCGCGACCATTTAGGTTGCAAGGTGTTAGGATGAGCGCCCAGTCGGTGGCGAGCGGTGCGATGATGAAAAGTGGACGTTGGCATCATGTCGAACAGTTCTTCAGAGCACAACCCATTGTACAGACGATAGAACACACATAAGGAGGCGAAGTCTCTCCCCTAATGCTATTATATCAACACTTTTAAGATAAGTACCAATGAGTATATTAGCATTTAAATGCCTATCGAGAACATCTAAATTTCGAGCTTATTTATTCGTTTAATTACGAATTGTGGTAATAAAATCAGAATCACTAATACCACACAGTTTTAGACGGTTTTCAACAACACGTTACACGTTATATACCTATGGCTTAATTTCGTGATGTGTATCTGGAATTCTTGAGACACAGCGTGTTGTTTATTTAATCACAAACATAGATATATCTAATTATGTCTCTATACTCCTCTTACAAGTTCTTCGCGAGCGTAGCAAAAAAATCGAACATTATTTATTGAATCTACCGCCGCAATTTAACACGTTCGGCGCCGGTGACACAGATCTGTGATCAAATAATCCTTATTCCTATGCCAGTGACACACATACGTTATCAAAATAACCTTATTCCTACGCCACTACCATAAGTACAGTCGAAGACAAAATAAGGTTTACACAAAAATGTTCAAAAATATGTCCCAGTGCACTCTAATTCTGTGTAATAGGAACGTCGTAACATATTTATGAGCGGATTCCTTTGATACTTATTTTTGCACTTGACTGTACCATAACTGAAATTCTTACTCCTATGCCAATGACATAGAAATACGAACATTTTTAACACAATGTTGTGTCGCCGGCATAGGAGGACAATCTTTCTGGTCACACATGCGTGTCACTGGCATAGGAGTTCTACAAGATAATTTAGATCTTGTATAGTATTAGCACGTAGAAAAACATTACCGGGTGCGAACGTGTTAAGGTAATGTAACATACACAAGAAAACATAAAGACATGTTCTCTTAATCCTGACTTACCAAAATCAAAGACGATTAAGGGCTTTTTCACTTTCAGGGACACCCAATTAGCGTGAAATTAACAAACCTTGATTGCAGTCAGGTTCGAAACGACAATGAAATACGATATCCTTAGGAATTTCAACTACATATACCTATCGGTGTTTTTTATTATAATATCATTTATAATTTATAAAAGTAACACCAAAACGCGAGTATTTAATGAAATTTAGTGCGTGCGTGCGTTGTCGTTACAAACCTGACTGAAATTACGTTTTTTTTTTTAATTTCACGCTAATCGAGTATCCCTAAAAGAGAAAAAGCTCTTACGTAATCCTCTTTAATTTTGGTAAGTTAGGCATAGGGGAACATGTCTTTATATTATTTATAAGAAATTAAAATACTTATGTTTGAATGATATAAACAAAGAGCTTAACCCTTTGAACGTCAAGAACCACTAAAGTGGTCTTGTGTTGTAATGCCTACCACACCAAATGCCACTTAAATCAATGAATATGCTGTCAAAGTAACTGTCCTGTTAACAGGTAAGGTTTATTTTCATTGTTCAAGAGTTGAAGTGAATAATTGCACGCACATCTAAATAAATTACTAATTGGAAAAAAGTGCATGTATGATGAATGACCTCATGTGACTTCCGTCAAAATATTGAAGCAAATTCTTTGAACAAACTTTTTGGTCAATCTTACAATTGCAATTTGATTTTGCTATCAAAGCAAAAAAAAAAAACAGTCCTTTAAATTCCCCTTTTGTTTACATGACAAGTTGATGTGTGCGTGACCTCAACTTTCGTTGCCTATAATGTCACATTTGGAAGCAAGAGGGAAGTTGTTTTTAAAAGTTTAATAAGGAAGCTCATAAATTGATTGAGCTGGTATGACCAATTCATATGTATCAATAAGTACAATAGAATGAATGCTAGTATCATAAGAAAGAATGAATTGATCGCAATTTCAATCAGGAAATGAGGCAATGGTATGTCAATCATTTTTGTTTGTCATTCTCTGATAAATATTATCTTTATCAGACATCAACATGTGCTATATCAGTCAAAGCATTAATGATATCGTATCTAATAATAGATCCAGCATCTGATAATATATGTATATAAATAAGTAGAGCATTCAAGATAAATACCAATGGGATTATGATACCCTACTTATTGTTAGTGAAAACTCAGTCTGAAAACAACAATAACAACATTATCTCGGAAGCAATCACTGTCACATCATCACAACATATCATCAGTCTATTATATAGTCCACTGCTGAACATATGCCTCTCCTATTATTTATGCATATGGACACAATAGGATGTAAATGCCCGTAATCGCCACGCTGGGCAAGCGGGTTGGCAATCGCCGTAGTGTGCCTACTATGATGATGCTGGTGCCCATCTTATTGGTGGCTTCGACCCATTGGGATCTTTTGTGTAATAGGTTGCTGCTGCCCATCATCAATCTTAGATAAATAAATGGTCAGTGCTATTTCAATCCCTTAGCCAACTCTTACTACTCGCACAGAAAGAGTTGGGGTGGTGACAAAATGTATTCTTACTGCTGTCACCACACAGCAATCACTTACACTTTGGGTTAAAATCATTGGTCTAAGATTTTCTACAGTGCATCTTCAGTTGGTCTTTATGGAATGCAACATAGCAATAGGACAGAATATCAAAACCTTATTTAAATTAAAACATTAGTAATATATTAGTAAGTGTTAAACTGGATTATCATTATAGTATTGTCTCATAGGTATAATTTCGCTGGCTTAGAGGATATTTCGGTAAAACGACTTTTAGCAAATAGTTTTCTATGCCAATGGCATAAGATAGGATTTGTCAAAACCAACTTCAAGGAAATAGTTGGTTCTGCCCCTAACCCGACGATTTATTCGTTCCTATTGGAATCTTATTGGACTTATAAATATAAACATTAAGGTACTGACATGTAAAGAGATAAACTTAATAATAATCATCCATATCCTTGTACACCCTACAATATCACACAATTCAACAAATTTAAAAGTGAACATACCTGCCGTTTAAAAACTTCTCTCTGCACACTGGGCTCAGAGAAATCCTTGCTGAAGTTGAGTCCACATTCACCGATGGCCACACACTCCGGGGCCTGTGCTGTCTCGTGGAGCTCCGCCCACATGTCTTCCTCTACCATTGACTTGGCATCATGAGGGTGGACACCTAGTGAATAAATATTAGGTTGATAGACATTAAACATATCTTTAAAAATTCAGTCAAAAAATGAACCAAAAAAAAAAGAAAATTCCTTTTGAAATTTTTAACTTGGTTTGAAAACTAAGTTTCAAGTTAAAATTATGAATAAGGTGGTACCACATGACATTAATTTTACAAGTATAGTAAGTATAATTTTACAGTTGTACCAAGTTATATGCAACAAAAATCATCTAACAATGAAAGAATCAAGAATTTATTTCAACCATCTTTTGTAAGACAATTACATTTGTTTTAATTTTAACACCATTATTTATAACTTACCGGCTGTGGAGTAAATAGTTCCAGGATAGAGGCGTGTCAGTCTTAAGGCTTCTTTACTATTTTTTACTGATGTTCCCGTGACCATAATTTTTTGGACACCTAAAAGAAATATTATTTAATTAAGAAATATTATAAATAAAGAAGTATTCAAGTTATAACTACTTACACCTCCTATACCTCTTTGATTGCATTCACATAATTGTAACTAATTAAAGATTACACGAAATCCTTTTACACATAATTAAAAACAAACAGGATGTTAGTCATAAACAACTTTCTTTCGTCACATAATTCGTTTCTGCTTGTTAACTTCAAAACCAGGCCAGTAAATAATCAGCAAGCGTAACAATTTTGTATGCACTTGAATAAATTACACAGTTTTCACACCGACTTAATCAAATACTTGTGGAACAGCTGTGTTGATTGTATTTCAAGTTGACATGAAACGAGAAATTCACTGCACAACGTAATACCTGCATCTTTTGCCCTTTGCACCACAGAGTCCAGATCACGGCCGTATTTCTTATTGGTCAAGTTAGCGCCCACATCAACAACTATAAGATTTTCATAACATCCTTTCAGGTCTTGTACGTTCTTGGTATCTTCAGACGTCATCTTTCGAAGTTTTTTGTGAAGCTTATTGGGTCGGTGTTTATCTAAAATGAAACGTTTCGTTAGCATTTATTTTTAATACGAAATATTGCAGTAAGCAAATATAGGACTCACCAATTGTATCAAACACTCCTGCTAAATAAGCCTCTTGAATTCTAATGACTAGTCAAAAAGTTCACCCTTTTCAGTGAGCTGCCACCATGTTTTTGACTACTGAATGAAGTTTGTTCTCGCAATCGCCTATTCTTTCTCTGAAAAAAATCTTTTGATACTAGCTGTGATTGGTTGCCACGGAAAACGTTCGCGCATGATTGGTGCAAACCCGAAGTCGTGAAATTGACAGTTCGCGTTTAGTTCATTGTTATTTTCATCAAATGTTGAATTGAATAAATTAAACTTGACTAACTAAATGGGTTTTATTATAAACCTGAGTTGTGTACATTCAATATTAGTTATCGTATATTCTTTCTCAATGTATTTTTGTAAGAAATCTTCATTTTTAACGTAAAATATCAAAATCGAAGACTGCAAACGAAACGTGTCATGAACAAAGCTCGTTCAAATACTAACTACATACCTATACTTCGTTTCGTTTTGTCTTATAATGACTGTGTAGTTCGTGTAGTATTTATGATGGAATAAATATTTATTAAAATATCTTAAATACAGGGTGTGGCCTGTAATAGGAGCAAAAAATGAAACGGTACACTAATAACCCAATAAATAGTCATAATTTAATAGTTAAAACTTAAAAAAAAAAAATTTTTTTGCAAAAAAAAAAACATTTTTTTCCTTTTTTTTATGTAGTTTTACTGCAGTCGACTTATACCAAAAAAGTTAAATCGGTGTAATACAAAAAAAAAAAAATTTTTTTTGCTAAACCAGTTAAAAAACCATTAGTTCAAAAAAACTTTTTAGCTTATTTAGTTTTATGTCCACTGAACTACCAATATGTTTAATCATTAATAAGGTACAATGTTGTGATACCTAGATACATCACTCATAGGTCGTAACTTTAACATACTGTTTCTCCTTAATGGATAACTTTAAAACACTGGGACCTTTTGCGAATAACTAGAGGCAGTCAGAGGAGTCTTCCATTTGATTTATTGCCCCTGTTACAGGCCACACCCGGTATAGTAAAATTCAGCAATAAATGACAAGTTATTGATTAATTTTAATTATGTGAGTTAGCAATTATATGCTGGGTATAATGCATTTGGGGCTCCATATCTTAACGGAAAAGGATTAAGGACAGACATATGGCACAAACGCTGGAACAAAGTGTGTAGCCTGCACGGCAAACATTATGACCTCCCCTTAAATATTGTAAGTAGAAGATTCATTCATAAACTTGCGGATGAAATACAGTTACTTACAAAATCAGACTATCCCTCAGAACGCCTCCTCATCTTTGTTGCTGTCATGTTACAACGAGACAGAAATATCAAAAAAGCAAAAGATATCACCAGGCTGATAGAACGACGCCAACGATTATGGGATGACGAAGAATTTGATATACTTATAACTGAAGCCACCAAAGCCGACTATTCACTTCGGAATTTCCATAATCGGAAAAATGTCAATAAAGATGACGACGCTACGAAGATTTTCACGCGTCTTGTTCTTAGGGGCAAAACTCGCGAAGCCCTCAACTGGCTTCTGACGAAAGATAACAACAAAATTCTCAAACCTGAAGACGAAATTGATGAATCTGGTAAAACTGTCATGGACGCCTTGCTTGAAAAACATCCCCACGCAGTCAACCCCGACCCCAACCTTTTTACAACTCCAAATGGCCCCTCGGATTTGCCCCCACTTTTGGAAGTAGACATTACATGCGAACATGTAGAGTTAGTCGCCAGAAAATTACATGGTGGAGGCGGCCCGACCGGCAGCGCAGCCGAAAATTGGAAAGACTACCTATTACGATTCGGTGAGGCAAGCCAGCATTTGAGAACTTCGATAGCTCAATTAACTATGAAACTAAACAATAGTTTTGTGCCATGGAACCAAATACAAGCTCTAATGGCAAGCCGACTTGTGGCCCTAGACAAATCCCCTGGGGTTAGACCAATTGGCATTGGCGAATGCCTACGCAGGATCCTCTCAAAATGTATGATCTTGGCCTCCGGCTCTGAAGTTACTGAAGCTTGTGCACAATCGCAACTTTGTAGTGGATTAAGTTGTGGTATTGAAGGAGCCATACATGCTATGAATAACCTTTTTGAAAAAGAATGTCTGCCCGGCTCTCAATGGGGTATGCTGCTTGTTGATGCTAACAACGCCTTTAATTCCGTAAACCGACAACTCGCTCTTTGGCAAGCTAGAATACACTGGCCCCACTGCGCCCGTTTCTTATACAATACTTACAATGGACATGCAGAACTTATAATCCGCGACTCAAATATGAAACTGTTCAGCGAAGAAGGAGTAACTCAAGGTGACCCACTTGCCATGCCCTTGTATGCCCTCGCAACACTCCCCATAATAAACCAACTTAAATCACAACCATCAATTGTCCAGTGTTGGTATGCGGATGACTCCTCTGCTCAAGGAACCTTTAAAAATTTAAGACAATGGTGGGATAAAATTTGCCAATTAGGCCCCGCATACGGCTACTTCCCTCAAGACAGAAAGTCTTACCTAATTGTAAATGAGAATGACAAACAATCCGCGCAGCAGATATTCAAAGGAGTTAACATTACCATAACAACCGGCACACGCTTCCTCGGTAGCTACATTGGCGAAGGTAAAGAAAACTTTGTCAACACTAAAATCGAAAACTGGACTTCTATAATAAAAAAGCTCTCTGAGATTTGCAAAGACTCGCCACAAGCTGCCTATACCGTTCTCACTAAAGCCGCTCAATTCAAATGGACTTTTCTACTAAGAGTATTAGAAAATGCTAATCTATCCTTTGATTGTTTAACAAATATTTTACACACCAGTTTTCTACCAAACCTACTAGGTGGTGAGATAACTTCACTAGAAGCGGACTTATTTTCTTTACCTGTACACAAAGGCGGTCTAGCCATCCCCGCACTTTCTAAAATGACAAACTTAAATTATGAAACCTCCAAAAATGGCTGTTCAATCCTCTCATCCGCCTTAATTGAAAATAATGAACTAGACCTCACTCAACATCACATGTCCCTCGCACATTCAAGAAAGGAATGCCGGAAAATTAAAAATTCTCAAGATGATGTAACTTTGGACTCTATTTTAAACAAACTTTCTCCTAACAAAAAACGAGCAGTCGAACGTTCAATTTTCACGAAAACTAAAACTAAATCGTCTACTTGGCTCTCGGTTATCCCTACAAGAAAAGACCACTTTGACCTATCCCCAATGGAATTCAGAGATGCATTGGCACTAAGATACCACAGAACACCTATCTCCATGCCTAAATCATGTGACGGCTGCGGCAATGATGTTTTTGACGTGGACCACGCTCTCTGCTGTAAAACTGGCGGATTAATTACACGCCGTCACAACGAAATCCGGGACCTATTTTGTGAGCTATGTCAGCACGCCTGGGGGAATGTAGTCAAAGAACCCCTCATCACGGAAGGTGACTGCGGACTTCGGGGAGACCTTTGCTGCCGTGGCGTTTGGGATGCACAGAGGGAGGCGTTATTTGATATCCGTGTCGTAGACACTGACGCTCCCTCTTACATCTCACGTCCGGTAGCAGCCGTACTTAAATCCACCGAAGAGGAAAAGAAACGAAAATATTTGAACTCTTGTGAAAAACGGCATGCGACATTTACTCCCCTTGTAACATCCGTGGATGGGATATTCGCACCTCAGGGTCGCGTTTTATAAAGTTACAATTTACAATTTCGCTGTTTGCCTCTCTTTCTAACCAATATGTGCGTGCGTTAGAGAGGCAAACAGCGAAATTGTAAATTGTAACTTTATAAAACGCGACCCAGATGTCCGCTTTCGTGAAACATCTCGGCGAAGCAATCGCTGATCGTTGGGACAGATCCCTCAGCGTAGTAATGGGTTGGCTTAGATCGAAAATTATAATTTCCATACTCCGTGCTACAAGCATGTGTATTCGGGGTACGCGCCACAAATTTAACTCCTTCAAAAACTTCTTTGGCCTAAAAGATGGCGCAGCCCTACCCAATCTTTCCTCTACCTGACTAGAGTACCTAATATCTCCATCAGTGCTTGCGTGATAACAATTAATTTATCCTTTGTTACTATATTTTTGTTAATAAATGATTTTCCCTCCCATTATATGCTTGTTTAATGTGTTGTCTTTTGAACAGTTTGTTTTGACTTTTGACAGTGACTTTGACATCTAAAAACAAATGATAGTTTAGGTTACAAATGGTTGTAATTTGGTTAAAAATAGAAATATTAAACGGAATATATCAAAATAGCCTATTTCTTTGAGTTCAGTTCGATATCCCAACGTAATATTCAAAATGAACGTACGGGGGTTCGTATCAAAAAACCTTCTGGCCATAGTCATGGTACCTGCCATCATTGGCAGTCACTACACTTGGTACAAGCTTCAGCAAGACGACAGACTGGTTTCTAAGGCAGAACGAGATAAACTCCCAATGTTTTCGGTAAGTTGCTTAAGTTAATTCGTTTACTTGCACGGGTAGTACTTGTCATTAGTGTAATGTATGCAGAAAATATTCCATATTATGGCATTTGAAATCAAAGAGTCTCCTTCTTAGCTTCGAGTCGTCGAGATGTGCTCAAAATGCGAATGCTGTCCCAGGAAACAGTGTAATTTCATGAGTAATGGCAGTTATCAAACACAATACAAACGAATTTTATGTTTCTTATAATATGGATCATGCTGGTATAGTTCGAGAAATATAAATTGAATGTTTATTTTTACTATAATGTAGGTAGAGAGTTACCAATTTATATTTCACGAACTATAACAGTGTTTCAAAGTATAGAATTTTTTTCAAGAAAACTAGTGTTTTTGTTTCAGCACATTTTTAAGACATATTTTTATTTTTTTTATAGTTCTTCAAGAAACTTGGTGGCAACAGCGAGTGAAGAGAACTCAGATGGAGTCTGTAAATATGTAATATAACATTGGGAGATCAAGTGTTGCTTTTAGAAATAAGTTATTTGTAGTAAATTTTTAGTGCTCATTTGTAGTTATAAGATTGATATTAAATGATAAACTAAATTGTTTACTTTGCCTTATCAATTCATAACATATCAAAGTACTTACACTCTGTCTAATAATTTTACTCCTAGACCACTGAAGTGACTTATCACTTCATACTGAATAAAATTTTCAGTCACAAAGAATTGACAGGAAATAAATTGTAATTGAGTTAATGCAAAAAGGTTCTACAGTGGCCTATGAAAGAAATTAGTTGATTGTTCTTACAAGGCTGCCCAAGATTTTAGCATACTCATATTAATACCAAAACTGGTGTTACTGGCCAGATCAAACGGTGGAGACATGGTAGCCTGCACCTATTCTATCTTCTGGGGAAGGGAGAATGAGAAAAGGTGAATGAAACCCCATAATTGTGATCAAATTGATTTATTAGTGTAGATATAGCCATGTAGGTCAAAATCCTTTCTCAACATATCAAATCCCAATCACAAACAACCCTTGATTGTCTATGATTCCAACAGAGGCGCAGAAAAGTGAAAGCAGGTTCACTAATTTTAATATGATTTGCTGATTAAATTGTAAACATGGCCATTTGCCCAACAATCTCCTATAATGCCTACTTTATTCCCTTTGCCCCCCTTTTTATAGTCTTAGTAGGCAGTATATGACTGTTGGGTTACATCATTATAACATTAGGTAACAAATAGGTAAACATTAGGTAGACCTTATGCCTTTGTTGTTAGTCAAATGATGTCAATACTATAGTTGATATCCAAATACCTATAGAATGCCTATGAGGTGGTAAACACAATAGTTGGGTGAATATCTGAGCGTTTCTACTGCCACATGACGACATTTCTATTCGTTACAATATGCTACTTTGTCATTTGAAGGAGGCACGGTACCTTATACAAATGACGACAGATTTAGTACGACGTAACATTTAGAGGTTTAGAAACATCGCCAAAAATGATACCACCACGGTTGAAACGCTCAAATATTCACCCAGGTACCTACACTTCGGTTTTATAGAAGTTGCGAACAATGCAATGTAAACAAACATTGTATTCAAAATGTGTTTAATTTCCAATGTCTATGTGTGATTTAACCGACTCTTGCCAATATATTATCCTAAACCATCAACACAGTAAAAAAGTGCTAGATAATGTATTTTTCTTTGAACTGTTTGTTTATTTTTTTCGCAACTTCTCGAAAGGAAGTACACTCTCAGTATAGTTCGGGAAATATTATTTGACAGACTCTTATCTTACTTACGACCTTTTGTGCGTCATTAACAATAGAAAAGTGATCGACAACTGATTGCTTCGTACGTGTTAACGCAGAACAAAAGGTCATAATAGCTGGAGAGCCAGTGAACCCTGAGAGTAACGGTCTTCCTGTAAGGTTAGAAATTTGTATACTAACGGTTTATGGAATTCTAAGAGCAATAGCCATGACCTGGCAGGCGTCAGCCCTGCACGTCATCAGGCCCTTTATTTTTGGAACTGTTAAGTAAATTGGATTTCAAAACTTGTTTCTGTAAGTTTGAAACATTTATAGGATAAAGTTACTTTATCGTACATCTTAAAAAAAAATTGACAGGCGATTACAATAAGCAGAAGTATATGACAGGTCAATTAGAAAATGCACAGTTGATGAGTTAAAATAAACTTCATCCTGTATACTCGAAATTTTTATATGTCTTCAAATAAACGTCTCGGAGTAAGTATGTGCAATGCCAGGCGGTTTTGAACAGCATAAGACCTTGCCAGGCGAGGAGACGGTTAAGTAAATTGGGTTTCAAAACTTGTTTCTGTAAGTTTGAAAATTGAATAGGATAAAGTTTATTTATTGTACATCTTAAAAATAAATTGACAGGCGATTACAATAAGCAGAAGTATATGACAGATCGAATAGAAAACGCACAGTTGATGAAGTAAAATAAACTTCATCCTGTATACTCGAAATTTTTATATGTCTTCAAATAAACGTCTCAGAGTAAGTATGTACAATGCCAGGCGGTTTTGAACAGCATAAGACCTTGCCAGGCGAGGGGACAGTTAAGTAAATTGGGTTTCAAAACTTGTTTCTGTAAGTTTGAAAATTCAATAGGATAAAGTTAATTTATTGTACATCTTAAAAAAAAAATGACAGGCGATTACAATAAGCAGAGGTACATGACAGATCAATTAGAAAATGCACAGTTGATTAGGTAAAATAAACTTCATCCTGTATACTCGAAATTTTTACATGTCTTCAAATAAACGTCTCAGAGTAAGTATGCACAATGCCAGGCGGTTTTGAACAGCATAAGACCTTGCCAGGCGAAGGGACAGTTGCACCTCTCAATCGCACGCCCTTAAGCAACTACTCTACTACTACTAGCGACTAACTAGCGATTACCTACTCGCGTGTATTTTTTTTAAAGATGTAAGTACAATAAATAAACTTTATCTATTAAATTTTCAATCTTACAGAAACAAGTTAAGAAACCCAATTTACTTAACTGTCCCCTCGCCTGGCAAGGTCTTATGCTGTTCAAAACCGCCTGGCATTGTACATACTTACTCTGAGACGTTTATTTGAAGACATATAAAAATTTCGAGTATACAGGATGAAGTTTATTTTACCTCATCAACTGTGTGTTTTCTATTCGATCTGTCATATACTTCTGCTTATTGTAATCGCCTGTCAATTTATTTTTAAGATGTACAATAAATAAACTTTATCCTATTCAATTTTCAAACTTACAGAAACAAGTTTTGAAACCCAATTTACTTAACTGTCTCCTCGCCTGGCAAGGTCTTATGCTGTTCTAAACCGCCTGGCATTGCACATACTTACTCCGAGACGTTTATTTGAAGACATATAAAAATTTCGAGTATACAGGATGAAGTTTATTTTACCTCATCAACTGTGCATTTTCTAATTGACCTGTCATATACTTCTGCTTATTGTAATCGCCTGTCAATTTTTTTTTAAGATGTACAATAAATTAACTTTATCCTATAAATTTTTCAAACTTACAGAAACAAGTTTTGAAATCCAATTTACTTAACAGTTCAAAAAATAAAGGGCCTGATGACGTGCAGGGCTGACGCCTGCCAGGTCATGGCTATTGCTCTTAGAATTCCATAAACCGTTAGTATACAAATTTCTAACCTTACAGGAAGACCGTTACTCTCAGGGTTCACTGGCTCTTGGACTATAAGTGAGATAACAGTTGGTCAAATAATATTTCCCGAACCTGCGACCATATATAACATGGACGTCTAACGCTAGCTCAAAAATGCCGCCAAAACCAATTGTTCAATTGTGCCAAGATGGGCAGGACATATCGCTTTTCTTAACGCCGCGCATATTTCGGCGCAACATCTTTGACAAACGTTTATAGAATATAGTCAATCAAAACTTTGATGGGCCAATCACAACTATTTTTAAATGGCGGTTTAAGTTTTTATAGGTTGATATTGAAATTCATTACCGTGATGCATTGAAGAGGGGGTGACAGTTGTCAACTAAAATTCAAACCCGTTTTTGATAGGCAATTTAGTATGGCGTGCGGCTTCCATGTTTTATTTGTATATAACACGCTGGCCGTTGAATGTGTATCCCGCATAACCTAAAGCTAGAGCTACACGCGCCGCAGCGCGGGCAAACCCTGCAGCTGCAGAGGTCAGATGGTGGGGAGGTGCGCGCGCGCATCGTCCTTCTTGCCTTTGAGGGGGGGCGCCCGCTCCACGTTTAGTTGCGGCAGGAGGGGGGATGACTGCACCTGTCAACGTGATTAATCGTGAATACATTTTATTAGAATTTAAACTTTCGTGAAACATAAACACAACTATAAACGATAATGGAGCATTCCATGAAAACATCTACTTTTTGTCGCTTACGTGTCGCTATGGTAGCTACCCTAATAAAATATTCTTGCTGGTAGGAAACAATGTCACTGACAAAATTATTATACTGTAACTCGGCTTACTAATTTAATTTTTCGAAATTATTGAAAAGACAGTGTCGCTTACGACACGTTTTCATGGAATGCTCCTAATGTGAAAAGAAGGCCTCCTGATCACATTTGACAGTCCACCACGACCTTCAAACCCCCACAACCCAAAAGAAGGTGGAAATCCAAAAATGTCCAATCCTGAACTTTTTCCCATCACTTTAGTAAAGTACGATTCAAGTGGTATTAAAGGACTACTTAAGTTGGCAATAAATACACGAAATATCACCAAATATCGCCATGGGGGATGGGGAGGTCTAAAATAGGCCAAAATCATATGCGATTAATTTACGCGATTAATGGACAAGCCCTAATTGGTATAATATTAGTGTTGCTTTTGACCTCAAGCCAAGAATAACCAAGTTGCTAATAAAATAAGGAGATGTGGTCGAAGCAGGAAATCAATCTAAGTATTACTATTTACTACATAGGTATACCTACTCCTAATTTACTTAAGTATTTCAATTTTTTTATCAGTTACTCGTACAAATATCAATTCTACGTTCTTATAAATGTAAAATTAGAGTACCTATACATAAACCTACTTTCAATAAATGCTACCTAAATAAGTCATGTTAGTTTCTCTTCACCTTAAGCCAAGAACAACCATGTTGCTAATAAAATAAGGAGAAAGGAGGCCGAAGCAGGAAATCCATCTAGAATGAAGAAGGGAATTAGAAACCCTAAAGCATAATATTAAGTGTCGTAGTAAGAATTCATTTGTACCTAAGTCGCATCGCAGTCGGTAGTAAGTATAAAAGTACCTAGGTAAGTAGGTATATTGGCAACATATCAGGGTTATTCTCAGAATTTAGCATTCTCAGACTAATTGCCACAACCCTTTTCAAATATTGGTATTTTCTGTCTAAATACTGGGTGACATCGGAGTCGTGATCCAAACTGTGAGAAACGTGTTAAGATGGTCATTCTCAACAAGGTTTCCCATGGAACAAATATGAATATCGCGAAAAAAAAAAACTTGATTTCATACCGAACGGTGCGGAAGTGTTCATAACTTCCAGTCTCGTTTCATAATTATGTAAACACATTTGGAAAGGATTACTATGGAGAAATGTATACATATTAATGAACTCGAACTTTACTAGTCTTAAAAAAAGTATGTTTGTTCATATAGGTCCCATAGAGAATATTGTTTAGGAAGACCATCTTAACACGTTTCTTACAGTTTGGATCACGACTCCGATGTCACCCTGTATATCGAAAATTTATGTAGTGCAATCCACCTAATAATTTAATTGATTTGGATGATGATAGGACAAACGCAAGTATGTTTTTTTGGACTAAAATTATTTCATCGTTGCGGCCATTAGAAAATTATCGCAACCTTTTTTATTTATTGCTTATTTTGGAACAATGCAATAAAATAAATAAAAATTACTGATGAAATTAATCATTACGACAGTGATAGAACATTCACAAATCTATCTTTTTAATCTAAGCATAGGTACTTTATAGTTGTCGTAATTAGAAAATTGTTTCGACGGTTGAATATATTCTTTTTATGTGTTTTTGTTCAAGCAGACTCGACTGACAAAAAGTAAATGATAAGAACGGAGTAAAAGTTCTTTGTTGTTGGAAATAAAACCAAAACTTATCGTAAATAGAGCTTTAATCATAAGTATATAATAACCAAAAACTGAGGCAAAAATATTTTTGGGGTATTATGTAAAAACTTAAAAGTAACTAACAATAATAGTCTATAACAATAAATCCATCTTAGCAAATATATCAAAACCTAAAACCTACTCTTATAGTGTTTATGTTCATCTTCCTTTACATGAACCAGTCTCGAAAATTATATCATTTATATTGGTTGGTCTGACATTTGAACAACGTTTAATTATATTAATTATACACTTTACAGCTAATGATAGATACGACAAATCACACACTTTCTTTAGAAAGTTTATATTTTACTTATTTACTTTAACTAGCAGTCTAAGTTAACTAAATTAAGTACAAACTTTAATACATACGTATAACGATATTTTTCAATATCAGTTCAGACATGATTAAAACTCAACTACTTAATTATCCTCTTAACAGTCACTTATGGTTATGCAGTGACATAATTAACACTTTCACGGATGTTAAGGTGGTGCAAAAATGACCCAAAAATTTGCATTAAGTAGACTGTGTATGTACATGCTATAGCACACATGACCCATGAGTAATATTGTAGTTAAGAACGCACGATGCTATAGCATTCGCCTAGTATAGAATAACTGCCTCTTTACTTAGTATATATATGCCAGCATAATTCTATATCATTGTACTGCCAAACCAGTTCTCGTTAGTCAGCTGATAGTTACGAGTTGTCGTCACTTTCACAGGTTTCGTTCGAAGATTCGTCAGTCGCCTCTTCGTACTGTAATTGAGCGAAAATCCATGAATTTGAAAAAATCTATTCGTGTGCTCATGATATCACTATCCTCTATGCCACAACAAGTGTAGCATACGACGGCAATTAAAATAGTCCTGGCAATTAGAGTCGCGGCACTTAGAGAGAAAAGTATTTTTGAATAAAAATGCAATTAAATACAGACATTTCTTATCTGTATATAAGGTCCTAATTTATTAGTTGCAGATATTTTAACACATGATACTTTACATTAAAATAATTAACATTAAATATAAATTAAGAAATCTTTTCATGTAACTTTTTTGATTTCATTTTCCTAACAAAAAAAAATTATAATTTCGTCTAAAAAAAAGCATCATGTGTATTATCAGTTATCATATGTCACAATACCACTGTCTGTCATGTCATCAAACGACACAATCTAAAGGAAAATAACATGAAATTGACAATCAAGTATTTTAATTTATCGAAGTGAACTGGCCAGTTCCAGTTAAGTAGTACGTAAAAGAAGTACGAGAATCTGTTCAAAGAGTTTTCATTTAATAATCACATTTATAAACAGGGTGTCTTTACGTAGCAAATTAGTTTTTCCGTTTTCTCCAAAATAACATGGTAAAAGCTATAATGTTTCACGGTTTAATATACTCCATAGACCGAGTACTATCAGCTGTAAAAATATCTGCATCTAATAAATTAGGACCTTATACAGGGTGTTTTTTTTTTCGACCGTTCAAATTCTACGTAGTGAATCGCGAAAAAAAAATCAGCTGTTTCATACATTTCGGCCGGCGTAATGCCGCCAATTTGTATGAAACAGCTGATTTTTTTTTCGCGATTTCGACTTTGTCCCCATAGTAAAAGTTGGTGAGTATGACCTACACATTCACTACGTAGAATTTGAACGGTCGAAAAAAAAACACCCTGTATATGACAATCCCTAAAGCTTAGCATTACGTTTCGTGACAATTTACAGTATAAAGTTAATTAGAACAGGCAAATGAATAAGCGAGGTAACATGAATTAGAAAACTCAAAAACCAAAGTCAAGGCAATTAGATACTTACGTGGACTTCCCCTATGACTAACGGCTCACAATCCGTGCCATAGTGATGTGCATGATAGCCCAAGTTGGGGTAGTAGGAGCTCGATTGTTATAGTTTATATTTGGTATGATTTGAAGTGAGCTCGTTATCTTAAGTTTTCAGTAGGATAGAGTGGTAAACCACAAAGTAAGGTAACCAGTACTGCGTAAAAGGAGAATATAACCGCCTTAGAAAGTTAGTACAGATTATCGACTCTATTCATTTGCGTAATAGACTACAAAATGGACAAACTAAATCGCGCTCATCACTTTTTCTGCATTTTATAATTGCCAGGTACCTACTCGAAAAAAAATAACTGAGTAGAAAAAGGACAATATGGTGTATAAATGATAGATTACCGGCTCTGTAGTCTTATTTTAAAATAATAATACTTTGACGAAAAAATAGCACTTCCCACATTTAGCACTTAGAGATAAAAGGCGTGCGTTAGAGATAGAAATTGAATCGGCCTTTTTCTTTTTAAACCATTTTGTATCCTATAACAAAGGATAAAGGTCAAAATGCAATACGCAAGCAATGTACCTATTTCTAACCTATTTTTTTGTAAGTGCCTATTTGGCGATTACGAAGAGAAAAGAAGGCAATACTATTGTTTTCACATAATATATTTACTGCTTTTGTTAAGTAACAAGCTCACTTTAAATAATATAAACTATAACAATCGTGGCAAATTATACTTTTCGGTCGGACAATAACTGTTAGCGATGGTTTTGTTAAAAAAAGTAGGTATATATCATATTTCGTTGCAAATTTTATATGTTGTGTATAGTATTATCTTTATTCATAAGAAAACCCGATTCGAAACAGCAAAAATCATAAAAAAAATTAAGTTACGGACTAAATTCTAAACGTTAGGACGCGTCGTGGCAATTATAAGAACAGGGGTAAAATGTATAAAACAAACTAAAACCCTTAGGGTCATGAGTCATGACTGTATATGCAACATATTGGTATATGTGCAAACCGTCTGTACAAAAATCATCGCATCAATATTATTTCATAATTATTACCATGGATTTTGCCTCGGACATGAATAATCTGGCTCTCAGATAATGACCCCCCAACTCCTCATGCTTCCTACTTGTGAGCGAATCGCGGCACGAAATTGCGAACGCGAGTGTTTTCTCAAGCTTTATGAAACTTCCAAATTAGGGGACTTATACTGAGTCCCAGACCCTCAAGTGCAACGGGAATGCATTTATTATTTGGCTTCCTTGTATAACAGTGACCATAAGATTGGCCTAAGGCTGCGTTTCCACCAGAGATGTGTTACCATGCAAATGACACCTCGCTCGAGTCATTAATATAGGTGTCATTTGTATGGAAACACATCCTCGCACATCTCTGGTGGAAACGCAGCCTTATTGGGAGGTCTTGAGGCCTTGAAGGATTTTTTCAGTGAGGACGTGCACACAATACGTGTTGGGTTATTTCCACCTGTTACCACCCATCTTCGCAGGAATTTTAATTCCCAGTTGTTCCCGCTGGTAAGAAGTGGGTAAAAATCCCAGTTCTTACGACTGGTGTCCGATAGGTGACAGATGGTTATACCCCAACGTGAACTACAATTAAAATTGCCAGTACCTGCGCCCGCCGCAAACGCTCGTATTCATTAGATTCGGATTTGGGCACGGTGAAGAGAAAGTTCTCGAAGATGGCGTGCCGGAGGAGCTGCTCGCACGTCCACCGCATCGTCGGGTCCTTGTCCAGGCATTTCTGGAACATCAGTAAGGTCAATAAGTCAAGGACATAAATCTATATACAATGTTTGACCTTTTATATTCTACTAAGTAAAAAAGTGTATATATACATATGTATGCCCTTGATGAATTATGAACATGTCAAAGTACCTGAATAGGTAGTCCATTATGCTTAGCACATGATTGGCGCGACAGTATCTCGCCGCGAGATAGATTATCTGTCCCTCTTTTGTTAATATAGCTAGTAAAGGACGGGAGATCTATCTCGCGGCGACATACTGTCGCACCAATAATGTGCTAAGTCTACATATCTGATATACTCGTAACAGATATATTATGCGGTGTCATAACGTTTGATATGATAGTACTTACGGCAAGAAATGGCTTAAAGCTGCTTCCCACTCCAGGTCGTAACGCGGCGCACCACGAGTGGTGCGCCGCGTTACGACCTGGAGTGGGAAGCAGGCGGTGTGGGGAGCAGCTTTAAGCCATTTCTTGCCGTACTATCATATCAAACGTTAGCCGCGATTCGCTTAAGAGTGGGGGATGTAAGTATCTACTATATTCAGCTTTTGCACCTTTTGACTGCCAGTGAGGGCTGTACAACGACGCTAATGTAGGATAGACTTAGGTACATGGATAAACAAAAGCTTAAATGTAGAATATCCCATACCTTTAAGAAGTCTATAACGAGTTCATTGCGCGCGTATCTCTGTGGTAGTTTGGATTCTAGAGGCTCTATCGACGTTGGTTCCGGTAGCGCCATACCCTGTGATACAACAATAAACGCTTTTAATTCGGGATTATGTGTTCCAATATGATAGTGACATCGTAACAGTGAGAACTCAAGATTCAGTAGCATGAATTAATGAATATACAAATGATACTCTTGGAGTATGTGTGGCTGCCCGCGTTTCCGCTACTGCAGCTGTGGCCGAAGGTGGGACGGTCGTTGCACCGTCATTTAGGGACGGTGTTGAGAGGCCGTCGAGGGAAAATTTGCCATGGGCATGGCGAGAGAAATGATTTTGGTGATGATGATGCGGTAAGGCAAGGCACAGTCCGATCTGAGATCTGAAAGGGAAGACAGATGGAGAGAGAAGAGGCTGGTGCTTGGTGCGCGGCTGTCGGTGCGATTCAGTTGCACTCTACCATGAGCTAGTGCCGAAATTATAACGCAGTCGATGTCGTATTTTATTTTCTTGTCGGCTTGAACGGCGTTGGTGTAAGCGAAATGAGCAGAAAGTACCTAAATTACGATACTCTAATTGACATTTACCGATAGTGTGATTCGCTCTTTAACCCTTCGAGCGACAAAGACTGAAATGCGCACAGCCCAGGACTATATATATGCGACTATATATAGACGCACATGCCAAAAGTTCTATTTCAGTTTTGGGACTTCAGTAACGTAGCGCTGAGTGGTAGATTTTGCATTTGTAGGAATTGTACGTATAGGCCTATCGAGCACTACGGAAATTGTAAATTTCGGGCACCTGTCTCGGCTACACCAAAGAAAGCGTCATCGGTGTGACGTGACAAATTCTCAAAATTTCGTTCTCCTATTCTGTCTTCAGGTGCGTTCAAACCAAAAGAGCATTCGCTGTTCTATCCCCCGTTCTCAATCAATCAACCAATCACGTTTTGTGTAACGATCAAATTTCATAGAGTGGAGGGTTAGAATAGCGGATGCTCTTTTGGTTTGAACGCACCTTTCGAAAACGGACCATGTTTGCGGAAATCTGGAAAATCTTCTGACATAACGTTGAAAAGCCGAGGCGTTAAAACTTTATAAGTGTTTACATACCTGAAAGAAGGTGTTCTGCGAGAATATAAACATGTGCTTCGGCAGCAGGTCTCCCAGGGTCTTCCGGATCAGGTACAATTGGTCGAGGTCGCTCTTGCCGGGCCAAAGCGCCTCGCTGGATAACAGCTCCGCGAACACGCAGCCTGGGGATATTGCTAAGTGTAAATATTCAGGCGTTCATTTTTTTATCGTCTTACTTATAAGTGTCTCCTAACTTAGCAAGCCGCTGAGAATTGTTTGTCGCTTTTGAGCTCATAGACACCGAAAGGGACATACTTATCGGCTTGCTATGTTTGGAGATGTCTTATGAATAAGGGGGTTTGTTTTTTTTATGTCGGCATTATTGATACTGTCGATTCGACTCGTCGACAATTTGATTTGTAACTCTAGATTTCAAATTTTTGTGTGCACTGGCATAAATAAATAAATAAATATAAATAAATAAATATCTTGGGACATCTCACACAAATCGACCTAGTCCCACGGTAAACTCAGTTAAAAGCTTGTGACGTGGATACCAAGCGACGATATATATAAAAAATAGATACATATAGATAGCAACTTAAATACATAGAACAGCAACGATCAAGAAACAAATATTTGTGATAAATAAATACACAAATAATGCCCTCGCCGGGATTCGAACCCGGAACCTCCATCTTTGCAGGGTCACTACCAACTAGGCTACGGAGGCTGACATTTATTGATGAACGTCTTAGATTAGCAGCCTATAGGTATCGTTTGTCCATTCCGGTCTTAAACAGGGTGCTCGAGAGCAATCCAAAAGATTTTAATGCTGAATTCCTGACCATGTTTAGAGTCTTTAATGTAACATAAAATTTCCTGGATTCGGATTGGTTTCAGAAATAATCAACCTTTTTTCGAAATAAGTTTTTCGACGTAACTCGTCATAAAACTTCTTTTTGATTACAATGCTACCACAATGTGTTTTAATATTATCACACCAAAAAATAAGAATAGACTTGACGAAATAACCTGCCCTAAATAAATAATTAAAATAAATATTTTTAACAAATTGTTTACGATAAAAAGTACTGGAAATGTTTAAAAGTATTCAAAAGGAAAAAAAAGAGATTTTTTTATGGTATTTAACATTAGGTCTCGTAATATTTTTTGTTTATTTTGATGTCGCCTCGCTATCCATATACAGGGTGTAATCGTTAAGTGTGGCCAAACCATGATTCCGTAAGTATGACAGATATCAGAAAACTTCCAACTAATATCGAAAGTACGTTACCCAACGAGTAAAATTACACTAATTACACCCTGTATATCCATACTGTAGCGTCACTCACCGATGGCCCACACGTCGACCGGCGCACTATACTGCGTGTCCCCGACCAGTAACTCCGGGGCTCTGTACCAGCGAGTCGCCACGTAGTCTGTGTAGCTCTCGCCAGGGCCTGCACATGTTGGTGGAAAGGTTTTTATTAGTTACGTCATCTAGTGACAATACTAGGTACTATACTAAGTAGAATAGGAATGATGAAAGTCACATCATCAGCCTATATCAGTCCACAGCTGGGCAACGGCCTCTTCTTAGCTTATGAGTATGGACGCTTCGGAGGTAAATGCCCATAATTGCTATGCTGGGCAAACTGGTTGGCGATCGCAGCAGTGTCCAATATGATGATGCTGCTGCCCGTTTTCTATTTAATAAATTGGAAAGAACTTAACAGAGTAGGTCGTTTGACAGTAGGTATACAAACGTGACGTAACTCTTGTGTATTTCATATAAAACTTCATAGTGGTGATTGTTTCGACAGTTCGAAATAAGATCTTGATTTGACTTATCAGTCATCATGCCTATTACTAGTGGTTGGTACGTGTGCAAGATTATTTACACTTTAGGCAATTTTAAAAACATTAATGCAATTTACATAATTTAAAAAGACTCAAATTATACCTGCATTTTTATAATAATATGAACGAACGAAACCACTTGAAAACTTAAATTACATTAAAACGTTATCCTAATATTTTCTTCGGTTACCGCGAGGATTACTCATGAAATAAAACTATGAAAACGGATAAACTCGCGTATATTAACTAATTTTAACTTCATTCCGACGTTTCGAACACTTTACAGGGTTCGTGGTCTGCGGATGACTGACAATGGAGGAAATTTGATAGATCTACCTCCATCAAAATAAGAAAGACCTTATAACGTTATCCTCTTTTTAGGGTTTCGTAGAAAACTAGGAACCTCTATAGTTTCGCTATGTCCGTCTGTCCGTCTGTTTTCCATCGGGATTTGAACCCGGAACCTCAAGCTTCGTAGGCAAGGTCACCAACTAGCCTACCGAGGCTGACTAACTAAATTTTACTAATCCTTCGCTATGAAGAAAGTGTAACGTACTTGTTACAACTTATAGCTAATCTGGCCTTATAAAACCGTAATAATTTACATAAGCGATGTTATCAGAGAGGTCAATGGATGCTACGCGCAAATACCAATCTATATAATGTTCTAGGCACGAAATAGCTATTTATTTGGCACAAGAAGGTGTGAGTGTAAGACATTAAGGATGCCTTTCCACTAGACCTATTCTATTTTATTTGTTCCCTTTGTTGCCTGGTACTCAGGCGCGGATCCAGAATTTGGTTCAGTGGGGGCATTGACTTACGACATCAGAGGTGAATTGGTGGTGAATTATGGTATATAGGTGAAAAAGTTAAGAAAAGCTCCTGTAGTATGTCGTTGTAACCTATCCTATGCAGATAGGTATTTGTTTTGTTTGAGTTCGCATTTGATACATGTATTGTCTATTTGCCTGAGCGACGATTTGCGCAGGATGACTGGCAGGAGCTGGATGCGAGCAGCCGAAGATCGAGAACGGTGGCGTGAAATTGGGGAGTGGACTGCGATAGGCTGATGATGATGATGATGATGATGATGATGATGATGATTGTCTATTTGATTTTGGCCGTGTGGTGACGACAGTAAGAATACATTTGTCACCACCCCAACTCCTCCTGCGGGTGTCGTAAGAGTCGACTAAGGGATTGAAGTGTCACTAACCATTATTTGATAAAAGATTGATGTCGGGCAGCAGCGTCATCATAGGGGACACATTACTGCGATCGCCAATCCGCTTGCCCAGCGTGGCGATTATGGGCATTTACCTCCTAATGCGTTTATACGCATAGTTAATAGAGAGGCCTACGTCCAGTAGTGAAATCTGTTTTTTCAATCGTTAAAAACAAACACCTAGATATACTTAGGTCCAGTGGCCCTTGGATCTGTGCCTGCTCGTACTCGTTACACTTAGGTACACTAAAACGTGTTCAATAGGACCTCCAAGTATACCGCAATGCCGACGCCGTAATTGTGCAACTATTTAGGCGTGGGCAATTATATGTGCGTGTATGAAATATACCAACCGGCAACTATGGTATTGTAGGTACTTGTAGTTGGCAATTTTATTTGACCTTGACATTTGTTAGAGGGTCTGGCGCTGTTGCCCGGTATTTAGTTTGTGATGTCAATTAAATTCACACTTTTTCGCTTTTCATAAAGATACCTAGACTAATATTTCGTAAAAAGATACAAATTTACTTCATATTTATGATAAAGTGTTCTTTTCTCCACTTACACTCGTTTTTTATTTTTTTCGTATTTTTCGGACTTTTACAGAAATAATCAATGTCTCTGTCACTGTCACTCCTTTCCATCTATTTCAATTGATTTTTTCTCTGTGATATCGCGTTCTCCTGGTATAAGTGAAAATTATGCCTAAATTTACATTGGTTTACAGTTGAAATATAAACTAAAAACTTTCATTGATTTGAAATAAAACTATGAAAACGGATAAACTCGCGTATATTAACTAATTTTAACTTCATTCCGACGTTTCGAACACTTTACAGGGTTAGTTAATATACGCGAGTTTATCCGTTTTCATAGTTTTATTTCATGAGTAATCCTCGCGGTAACCGAAGAAAATTTCATTGATTTTTCCGAAAAAAATCCGGATAAAAACGAGCTGTTTGGAAAGAAACCGGATTTAATTTTAATCCGGAAATTTTCAACGCTAAACCTGACTGTGTTACCCAATGTGATGTATGCGGTCGGCTCTAGAAATATGTCAGGGTTTTTGTTCCTAATACCTTACACAGGCGTTCTGAATTTGTACGAACACATATTGTTAAAGGTGACTGTACGCAAATACCTACTATTATTAACCTTATGGAAATTAGTTATTTTTGCGCTTATTTGTACCTAATTCATGTTGTGTACCTACACTTACTTTGGATCTCGTGCTAGCATATAGGTATGCCATTTGATGCCTATCTACTTGTTAAATCCTTAATGTTAATATACGATGTCTGTTTGGTGTACCAAATAAATAAAAATAAAATAACATTTGTCACCACCCCCATACTTCCCGCGGGTGTCGTAAAAGCCAACTAAGGGTTGAAGTGTCTGACCATTCTTTGATAGAAGATTGATGATGGGTAGCAGCGTCATCATAGTGGACACACTACCTGTGATAGCCAATCCGCTTGCCCAGCGTATGGCTAAGGCACTGTGAACTACAAAAACACAAAAATATAAAAACAACTTAAAACTAGTTTGATTTAGGCGACGTAACGACGTGGCCCCGTTGCGTCGTCTGATCCGGCGTAGGATTCGGCAGATTGCCTCGGAACTGCCGAAACACGACGCCCTTCGGCCAGAAGTCTGCACTCGCGATGGTGTCCTGCAGCGGGCGCGGCA
Source organism: Thaumatotibia leucotreta (assembly GCA_025490895.1). NCBI lineage: Eukaryota > Metazoa > Arthropoda > Insecta > Lepidoptera > Tortricidae > Thaumatotibia > Thaumatotibia leucotreta. The sequence goes on from JALPQI010002296.1 coordinate 48,071, forward strand.
CGCGCACCACAAACGAGCTGAAGTGCACGTAGTGGCACGACCGCAGCTGCTGCACCCTCAGCGAGTAACCCGTCTTAACGTTAGCGTCTTATTATGGGCATTTCCGTCCTAATGCGTCTATACGCATAGTTAATAGGAGAGGCCTACCTACGTCCAGCAGTAGACTGAGATAGACTGATGATGTATGTACCTATGTATGTATATATTTTATTGGGGGATGGTGAAACAGACCCTATGTATCGTACATAAGTACCCAGTGTACCCACATAACATATTCATTACTAAATACTTAGTTATGTAGAGCGGTCAAAGCTCTATAGGCTGACTCAAGCCTGAACACGAACGATATCTTGACATAAATAAAGTAATATATACATAATATATACATCTACTCAGCTCGCCTATTTAGCATATAACCGGTCAGACACAGAGCAACGACCGGCTAAGTCAAATAGTTATATCAGTTATTTGACACACTAATTGTTGGAAATTGAGAGTATTTGACAGGTATTTAATTTTTGATTACTTATTTTACTAAATTAAATAAAAGAATTATGAACATATTTTTACCAAGGTGATACGTGATAGATGAATGATAAGTAAATATTCAAGTACAGGTAAAAAAACAACAATAAAAAAACATTTCAAATGAACTACCGAAGTGTAGTAGGTACGGCGGTACACAAGGGTATAATTTATTCAAACAATTTTTAACTTGAAGTCATTAATAGAACTTTAAGGACTTTTGATACAAACTTTAATCACCTTCACCTTCTTTTCTTCACTTTAAGCCGTGTGGTGACAGCAATAATACATTTGTCACCACCCCAACTCTTCCCGCGGGTGCCATAAGAGTCGACTAACTAAAGGAATGAAGTGTCACTGACCGTTCTTCGGTAGAAGATTGATGATGGGCAGCAGCGTAATCATAGTGGACACACTACTGCGATCGCCAATCCGCTTGCCCAGCGTGGCATTTACCTCCTATTAACTCCTAATGGAGAGGCCTACGTAGTACGTTCAGCAGTGGACTGAAATGGGCTGATGATATAATCTTTAGTAATTTCTAAATATTAAGAAGAGAAGAGAAAAAATAGGGTTAGTGATAAAAGTATTCTTACGGCCGTCACCATGCCGCCTACCTAGTGAATCTATTGAGAAACATAGTTTGATTTGAATGTACCCCTTTTAGGATTCAGTTTACGGATCCACTGAAATTGTAATATTTTGTATTGTTTTATAGGTCAGGGTTTGTTGGCAGTAACAGTAACGATTTGCCAACGGATTTATTTAAATATTTCATTGAACCAGGCATAAAATGTATATTCAATAAGATTGCTGTAATGGAGCGGAAAAAACAATTGATATGTTTTATTTAAGAATAAGGAATTGATGAATTTTTAAATAAATTAAACTGTTAATGTGCAAATTAATTATTTATAGGGGGGTGTGTCGCAATCACTCCCATTGTTCCGTTGGCCTCGAAAATTAGGTAAATTACATTAAAATTCAACCTTATTCACAATATAAACAATTTATTTTTATCTAACCTTATTTTCTAATCAATAAAAAAAATATCACTGAAAAGAGACATGGGTAGCCGCGAGAACCCGCGTGCTGCTGTAAAACACAACATGTGCTAAGACAGTCTGCCTGCGAGGTCGGGTGTAAGGTAGTCATAGACCCCGGTATCGGAGATGCAAAATGGTAGCTGTCAAGTTCTTAGGGATGGGGTAAATATATTTGTGATGTCGATAATTAAAGTTACATATCGATAATTTTTCTTTACCATAATAATATGCTAAGACTTTAATTAAACGCACCTATTTACGATATAAACTAGGAGTATATGATTACAAAATCAACAAAATATTTATGTAATGTTATGTAACATCGCCATACTTTTTGTTGAGGCAATTGTCGATGAACCTTCTGAAGTTTGGGTTTTCGAATTTGGTCCAAAGTATGTTACAACTGACGAAAAACTTAAGCAGATTTCGGTTACAGTTTAATTGGTTTTAATTTTTTTTCTTTTGATGAGTGTTTTCATACAAGATTGAGTTGCAATGCAAGATTACAATGAATATTGGAATGGAATATCCTTTATTAAATAATCAATATTAGTAGAACATACGTTGTTGATTTTCTGTTGATGGCAATTCGACTCCATGTTCTTTTTTATATTCCAACATCTGGAAATGATGTGTATTCTGCAAATTGTATATTAAATGTTTTTCATTATTTTTTGAAGTTCAGGGTGTTCAGCAAGAAGTGACTCCACTTTCTATTGTATAAAATATTTTAGGCGAATAAACTCGTAAACACGGCTAAATAATCGAAAACATCGTTGTAAGATAACTTTGACTATCTACTGTCATAAATAATTTATTATAAGTATTTAATATCTCAAACGTTTTTATTCAATGTTGTGCAACTCGAAACAGAATAAATGTAATAGCAACCAAAGATTGGTATTGTAATAGTCATGATTTATACATTAAATGTTAATTATTATCATAGAACCCAAAAATGGGATACAAATAAATGGTCCTTGTACATAAAAAAAAAAATGTACAAAAATCGAGTATTAAATGTTAATTATTATGATAGATCCCGAAAAAAGGTATACAAATAAATGGTCCTTGTACAGTAGGGTTCAAAATTGCATGGACAGTTTATGAATAAATTCATTCATAAATTGTCCATGCAATTCTGAACGCCACTGTACATAAAAAAAATAATTGTACAAAAAATCGAATAAGTATCGATATCGACATCACAAAATGTGTTTAACCTATCCCTAAGTAAGAACTTGACAGCTATCTATCATTTTGCACCTCCGATACCGGGGTCTAGTCATGCCCGAAACGTCAGGATAAAATTAAACGTATGTTTACGCGATCAAGACCCGTTTGTCGTTAAAATATGAAGATGTGCTAAGGCACTCGTTGATATGGTTTCGTTTTCCTGGATCATTATCAAAATGACAGCTTAATAGCACTAAAATTCACAAAAGATTGAATTTTCTGACAGTTACCTGCGACCACGGGTGTAATATGTCATGCCCAAAACGTCAGGATAAAATTAAGCGTAAGTTTACGCGATCAAGACCTGTTTGTCCTTAAAATATGTGCTAAGACACTCGTTGATATTGTTACGTTTTCCTGGATCACTATTAAAATGACAGCTTACATCAACATCATCATCAGCCTATGATAGTCCACTGCTGGACGAAGGCCTCTCCTATTAACTACCTATGCGTATAGACGCATTAGGAGGTAAATGCCCATATTCGCCACGCTGGGCAAGCGGATTGGCGATCGCAGTAGGAATGTGTCCACTATGATGTCGCTGCTGCCCATCATCAATCTTTTATCAAATAATGGTCAGTGACACTTCAATCTCTTAGTCGAATCTTACGACACCCGCAGGAGGAGTTGGGGTGGTAACAATTGTATTCTTACTGCCGTCACTACACGGCATAATGACAGCTTAATAGCACTAAAATTTACAAAAGATTGAATTTTCTGAAAGTACCTACATGGGGTTTCCACGGTGGGTAGCGTAACATACTAATCACGTCAGTTGAATGTGCTGGCTATATAAATTCTTCTAGCTAACTATGAACTTTCGTCCCCTGAGTGACGTGATAGAATAACATCAAGAAATAGTTAATCCACCCATTTAACCATTTACTATTTTGTTTTGTCACGTTGTGATCGCTTTGTAGCAACCGTCCATATTCTTTCCTTGTTTATTTACTTCCAATAAATTATTAACAAAAATATATTTTATTTAATACCGTGATAGGACACTGGTTAAGCAACGGATGACTTTCTTTAACTGGTTTTACTAAATAGACGTTAGGCTAGGTTAGGTCTGACCCGCGGACGATATGGCCAGGAATCCGGTCAAACACGTGATTTCAGTGTATCAAAGTTTATTTATTATAAACAGTACAATGACTTGAAATTTAGACACTTTCCACCATGACCGAAAGTGAGCTATCAGCGATATATATAGAGCTATAGAGCGATTATATATCGAACAAAATATAATGGAAATGAATAATGAAATATTGAATATTGAATAATGGAAATTCCAATATAGTGGAAATGAAAGAAATGCGTTTAGTTTAGATAATCGCCGAGCGCTGAAATAATCGCTCGCTATCACTTTTATTTACTCGTCGCTCATCTCTTACTCGCTTTTAGTGGGACGAGTGAATTAATATACCCATGATTTTAATAATACGAAACTATCTCTATGTTACGCTTCCGTCCAAATTAATAAAACGATTTTCTTGAAATATTACTTAGTACCCGGAATAGCAATTCTGCGCCTGTAATCCGTCTGTCTATGTTACGCTTTCACGTCTAAATTATTAAAAGATTTTCTTAAATTTTACTTGGTACCCGGAATAGCAATTCTGCGTCTGTAATAGGTACTGAGGTCCTACCCCGAACTACGATGGGCATCGATTGTAGTTCGCAGTAATCCTTTCGACCCTGCTTACGAATTACGAAGCTGGAAGTCATGCGCTAAAATTTCTTTTAGATAGATTACTTTATTTGACATGGACAATGAAATACCTTCAGTAAGATAATTAGCAGTTAGTAGTTGCCATACTTAGTTAGTTATTTTCTGCATAGAGCTCAGGTGTGATTAGTTTACAGGCATTGTGGTATTTTTTTGTAATTTTACATTGAGGCAATTAAGATTTTCTTACTTTTATTCCTAAGTATCATGAAGGAGACTATATTTTATAGACGCCATCAGATGTATCGTAGCGTCCGGAGCGCTCAAAAATATCTGAACACACCTCTATCGTTATGACAATAAAGGCGTGTTCAGATATTTTTGAACGCTCTTTACGCTACGATATATCTGATCGTGATTGTAATATAAAGTTCAGAGACAGGATATGGCGTCCTTTATCAATTTGAGCAATACGCGTTTTTTCAACGTCAAGATACTGTCCACAATAAATTATTTGCGGCGCGAGTAAGGTGCGACCGCGTTTACTTCGCTCACGTGTTGCAACCAAGTAAAGGCCGGTACTTATATATTATTAGCAAAGTGTTAGTAATCGTAGTACAGCTAAGGGCGTAAAAATATACACAAAGTTAGACCTTACGCTCCAGACATAAGTAAAGATCTGTATATATATTTATGCGTTCGACTGTTTTTGCAAACCTAACCTTATCTTCGAGCCTACCTTCGGGACTGAGCATTTTTCAGAAAGTTTGTACATTTGGAACACGTCTTTGAAATTAAAAATTGGTAGGTTGATAGAGTCAATGATGTTGAGCAAGATCTAACACATTTGGGTCAAAATTCTTTTCGTTGTCTGGTTTCATACCACTCTGTCACGTTTTTAGTTGCTGTCTCGACTCAGTATATAAAACCGGTGCAATTGTATTTCTATTTCACACTAAATTTTAATCAATACATCAAAAAATAAAACATCATATCATACAAAAACCACCACTGCGTCACGTTTTTAGGGACACAAAATAAGATAACGAAAAGAATTTTGACCCATTTCCCAAAATGTCCCAAAATTAAATACTTTATATTAAATGTATAGAAATCTGGTAGCATAAAGGAAAAATCCATACAAATGTATATATAATATGGACTTCTACCAGCCTACCATTTTTTACAAAATCGAAGACGTGATTTAAATGTACATGCATTTTCAGATTTTTGAGAATTGCTCGTCAAGTAAAAATGTTCAAGTTGTACCAAAGTCCATAATTCATTATCGATTCAAGCCTGCCTCAGCCTAAAATACCCACGAGGCCCACAGATTGGAGCAGTCAAGGCCGATGGCAGATAACGGTCCACACTATTACGGACACTAACGATTTACTCGATAGCGTTCAAAGCTTTTAATATAATGAGAAAAAGTTAGGCATTTACAAAAAAATTGTGCCGCTATTTTATTAATTGGGTGAATCAACTTTTTTCAGCCTCCGTAGCCTAGTTGGTAGTGATCCTGCTTACGAAGCTGGAGGTTTCGGGTTCGAATTCCGCCGAAGGCATTATTTGTGTATATTTGTCACAAATATCGTCGCTTGATACCCTCATTACAAGCCTTAATTGAGCTTACCGTGGGACGTGGGACTAGGTCGATTTGCATAAGATGTCCCAAGGTATTTTTTTTGTCTGTTATTGGCATGGTTATGGTCTCCTCAATCACACTGGTTTTATGCTGTTTTATGCAAAATTATGCTACTTACTTACTTATGTCAAAGACAACCATGGCTTAAATGGTTCTAAATGGTCAATACCTTCTTAAGGTGCATTCAGACCAAACGAACATTCGCTATTCTAATTCTAACCCCCAATCTACGAAATTCGATTGTTACACAAAACGTGATTGGTTGATTTTGTAGAGCGGGGGATAGAACAGCGAATGCTCTTTTAGTCTGAATGCACCTTTACTTCATATTAAAACTTTTCATCGGTCTTCCAATCACCCTGTATTGTTATGTCCATAGTTAAATCTTTACATACTAGTTACCTACACCACCTACAGTAGCTATATAGTAGGTAAACTTAATACCAACCTACTTTTCTAACGCTAAAAATGCCCCCAAAAACAAATTGTTCAATTGTGCCAAGATGGGCAGGACAAGCGCCGCGCATATTTCGGCTCAACATCTTTGACAAATGTTTGTAGAATATAGCCAATCAAAATTTTGATGGATCAATCACAACTATTTTGAAATGGCAATGGCGGTTTAAGATTTTACAGGTTGATATTGAAATTAATGAAATTCATTACCGTGATGCATTGAACAGGTGACACTTGTCAACTAAAATTCAGGACCATTTTTGAAAGGCAATTTAGTATAGCCTTGGGTCAAAATTCTTTTCGTTGTCTTATTTTGTGTCCGTAAAAAACGTGACGGAGTTGTGATTTTTGTATGAGATGATGTTTTGTTTTCATGTATGGATTAAAATCTAGCGTGAAAAAGAAATATAACTGCACCGGAATTTTTGGATATATTGAGTCGAAACAACAACTAAAAGCGTGACAGAGTGGTATGAAACAAGACAACGAAAATAATTTTGACCCATTTATTTGCAACTATGCTGCAAAACGCATTTGTTGTTTATTTGTTTATTTGTTTATTTGTTTAATAGATATCATACAACATTACAGCTTACGCCAATGCGTTGTTTGACAAAGTACATTAAAAACGAAACTAAGAAAATATAATGACATACATATAATTAATTAATATCCTCGCAGAACTTCAATAAACGGGGTTTCAAAGTGGATGGCTTCTCATGAAATAAGTCGCAGTAAGGTAAAGTAGTTAAAAGTTTGTTCAGCAAGACACGTCCGTGTGGGATTGGGGAAAATTGGTGAGCTAACGTGCGGGCCGTCTCCTCAGCAAGGAGGTGATGGTTTCGGCTGCGCAAGTATTTATCGGGAACGAATAAAGCAACGGTCCTAGTAGTCAATTCTGTGCAATCCGAATCGCCCCTAAGAATCTGACAAATAATGTAAAGTAAGTCATAAGTGCGCCTAACCTGTAGGGAGTTGAAACCTAATGTACCGATGTTGTGTGTGGTTTCCAGCTAAAACGACGGGACGATATCGTAAAAGCTTGTGTACGGATACAAAACACGATGTTATCAAAGCGACATTGTCTTTTATTATCATTTTATCGAACGTCGCGTGACGCGTCGTCGACCATCATACAATGACCTGCATTTAACCCATTCATGTGGGTGACGGGTTCAAAAGGAAAAGGGTATTTTTAACCGACTTCAATCAAGGAGGAGGTTCTCAATTCGACTGTTTTTTTTAAACGATCGTGTAGGTATACCTAACACCGAGATGATCCCGTTCGACGCAGTCTAATGATGGGATCTCGAAGAAATCGGTTGGCGTCGGTTTTTTTAAGCGATTAGCAATATGTATGAGAATGACAGATTCGTACGAAAAGTCAATTGACCATTTCCGTACACTATTATGGTCACGTGACTTGTCGCTTATCCTATAGATTGCAGAATATCATCTTAAGGTGGATTTACATCAAACGAGCGAATTCTCATTCTATCCCCCACTCTACGAAATCAACGAGTTTCGACGAATTACGTTTTGTGTAGCGAACGAATTTCGTAGAGTGTTGGATAGAATGAGCATTCGCTCGTTTAGTGTAAACCCACCTTTAGATAGGCCTGTATAGTTCGGGAAATATTATTTGACCGACTCTTATCTCACTTACGACCTTTTGTTTTGCGTCATTAACAATATAAAAGTGCTCGACTGCTGATTGTCTATTAAAAGGAGCGCGCGCTCGATGACCATGCAAGGGCGTCAGAAGGTCAAACGGAATTTTGTCGGAGACAACCTGCTACACGGTCAGTCCTGACCGAGGTTCGGGGCTTGTCAGTGACCGTCTGGCCGGGCTTTAGTGTTAACGTAAGTAAGATAACAGTCGGTCAAATTATATTTCTCGAACTATATAAAACAGCTACGGAACCCTACCACGTTCGCAAAGCTCACGGCCGTTTTCCATTTTGTGTGAGTGTAGCCCCAGTAACCTGAATATAAAGTGTTTAAAGACAAACATCAATGTTGACTTGGTACTTGGTAGCGGGCGACATGCCCCCGATATTTATTTTTCGACTGATGTGTCACCATCTTTGGAATAGTGTTAGAAAAGTAAATGTCTAGTCATGTAGTCTTGTTAATAATGGGTTCGTAGCTACAGCTCAAATGTACCGTAAAAATAAATTAGGTACTACCTATTCATTCATCAGTTAAAGGTGCATTTAGACCAAACCAGCATTCGCTCATTATATCCCCCACTCTACGAAATCAACGAATTTCGACGAATCACGTTCTGTGCAACGAACGAATTTCGTATAGTGCGGGATAGAATGAGCGATGCTCGTTTGGTCTAAATGCACCTTTAATCAGTTTAAGATTTGAGGAGCATAAATTTACTTGTATTTTATATTTGGCATTTATCTACTCGTACCTACACTACATCACATCTACATTACAAATTAGTTATAAACAAACAGTCCTAAAACTCCAACTCCACTCACTACACGTAGGTACCTACCTACACGTATGCAAACTACAACGCATATAAGAAAAAAATAGTTACTAGGTCTTTTTCTGATGTCTTGGCCGAAGGGAATCATGGCGTGGACGGAGTACTCAGAAGTGCTGTCTGGAGGGGAAAGGAAAAAGGTAAACTTTAGGGAAGGATTACAGGAAAGAATTTAACCAATGTCTCTCAACAGTGTGTCTGCGATGCGTGCACAACAGCACACTGTGCACTGTTATACGTAGAGTCGAGCACAATTCGGATGAGACAATCGAAAGATGGTACGCAAACACACTAAATAAACTAGGAGCTAGGTATTCCTACTTTACTTTTTAATAAATTCAACAATTTCACAAACAAATGAATTGGAGATCTGAGGAGCCTTTGGACCAGTGTTGGTAGTGTGGTGCAATGATAATATTTGTATAATACTTATGGCCTGTTTCAGAATTTACGAATAAACTAATCCGTCAAATAAAACTAACAGGGATGGCGGATCAGGTACTTAGTAACTTTACAAAATTGATACCAAGCACTTCTTTTCCCCATGTCTTTTCCGCAACAGAAGTCCATCCTATCCTTTCAAACTTACAGGCACTAGCATTATTTTTGGATCTGTAGATGATTGCAGTCTATCTATAATAAGTGGTTCCGAAATTGTAGCTGAAGCAGTACTATTATCCTTCCAAACTCACCGGGCCATGTAAAGCGTTAGAGAGAAGCAACCTTTGCGCTCGTAGATGATTGCAGTCATCTAGGATACGAGGATCTTTGAAATAATTCTCCTAGAATATTCTAGAAAGAATGTACGTAATGATCATCCTCGCAAAGCCGAAGTCGCAGACCTTTACGACGCCGTCCCCGGTCAGCAGAATATTCTCCGGCTTCACGTCCCGGTGGATGCAGTTGTGCCGGTGGCAGTACGCCACGCTGCAGCGTCAGAGCTCTGGCCAATGCAGCGTCTTCCAGAACTCTGGCCAGTACAGCGTCTTCCAGAACTCTAGCCAATCCAGTGTCAGATCTCAGAGGCAGCATTTGCCAGAACTCTAGCCAATACAACGTCTGCCAGATTTGCTCAGACCAGTTTGCGAGTAACCAGGTCGTACAGACAGAAGAACTTTCGGACAAGTGTGGCTGCTCAAAATGTGGAAACTAGTAGCTCACAGCAGCCAGGCTCTATTCTGCTGTGCTAAGTAAAAAAGACGCATCTCTTATAGTAGTTATATGGGAGATGCGTCCTTTTGAGTTAGCACGGCAGTATTGTCCGCGTCGTAGCAGAGATAAGTCTAATCCTAAGCTTACCTAATCTTTCTAACTTACCCAGTCAAAAAGTTAGATAGTAGCATTCTTTAGGCCTGTGAATGGTGGAATTCCATCAATAATAAGGGTATACGAAGATCTTTGAAAGAATCCTCCTAGAATATTCTAGAAGGTGTACGTACTGATCATCCTCGCAAAGCCGAAGTCGCAGAGTTTGACGACGCCGTCCCCGGTCAGCAGGATATTCTCCGGCTTCACGTCCCGGTGGATGCAGTTGTGCCGGTGGCAGTACGCTACGCCTTGCAGCGTTTGCCAGATTATCTGCTTCGAGAGAAGCTCAGGGCAGCCCTGGGGACAAGATTGTTGTTCAAACTTCGTTTCAATAACTTAAGATAAATATGTATTTGACAAGTTTCCATAGATTTAGATTTATTTATTTCATGATATTAAATTACATTATGAATTAACTTAGCCTAATTCAACCGATCCTCATCGGATTTTCCTATTTTCAGAGAATTCAGTAAAAATTGTTAGGTACCTACCTAGTAAATATCGCCGGCAAAACCAACAATTTCGGTAAAACATCTTTTACCAAATACTATTCTAAGTCGTTGGCATAAAATACGATTTGTCAAAACCAACTTCAAGGAAATAGTTGGTTCTGCCTTTAGTCAAAGTCAAAGTCAAATAATTCTTTATTCAAATTGGAATCCTTGAATTGGCTTCCGGTTCGAACCCTACACCGCTGACCCAAGAAGAACCGGTAAGAAACTTGGCGAAACTTTAACCCGACGATATGATTGTTTGGTTATGGATATTCTTTTATAATTCATTAATGGGGTCAAAATTCTTTGCGTTGTCTTATTTTGTGTCCCTATAAAACGTGACACAGTTGTAATTTTTGTATGAGATGATGTTTTGTTTCTAATTTTTGATGAATGGTTTAAAATCTAGCGTGAAAAAGAAATACAAGTGTACCGGTTTTTTTTTTATATTGAGTCGAAACAGCAATTAAAAGCGTATGAAACAAGACAACGAAAATAATTTTGACCCAATGAACTAGTTACCGGATATACATCTATCTAACTATACTCGTAGTCCAAAAGTTTGCAACTTGCAACCAAGGTCCAAAACGAATCGTTTACTTATATTCTATTAGGTGTAATTTTCATAATCTTTAATTAGGTACCTTTAAAAAAAACTTAGGACTCAGATGTTGTTGTGGACCATATACCTATATGTAAAAGGTATCTTTTTAGCTTGCAGTCGTCGTGTTCGTAGACTTCGTGTATGCGTCGTCATTCTATTTATATACTATTTATTTTTAACACCCTACAAATATTCCATTATATATAAATGTATATATTATAATACTTTTCGTCCCGCTACCTATTTAAGTTTATTTTCTAACTTCTAACTCGACCTCCACAAATTACTAACCATTTATTATTAAGTTATCCATTTTGTAAAATTTGTAAATACTATTGATGCTACTGTATGTACGTTTGACAGTTGTAATTGTGCTGTTTGTGCTTTTTCCTGGCCCTGGGCTCTACGGAAGACCAGCGCTCTGACATGCCTAGGTATGCCAGAGCATATGCTGAGTGGAGTCCATTTGCAGCCACTATGACAGCACCAACATATTGTATTGTTAGATTATTATAATTTTAATTTTTCTCTTATTTTATTATTATTCTTTTTTTTTTTGTTTCTATTGTGTGTGTTTAGTAATTAAGTTATTTTGATTCATGTTTTGGTGCTGTACCTTAGGCTCAATAAATAATTTTCTATTCTATTCTATTCTATTCTATGTATGGTAGTACCAACTGGCGAATTGGCCAAATAGTATCAATACCTTCTAAATTATTTATCCAATAGACAAGAACACAGTTAAAGTATTAGAGGAAGTCGCTTGCGCAACGGACTGAAGGTCAAGTGTTGCCACATCGGACGTGCTTCCTCCAGTCGATGGCAACAATGCGATGAATGGCTGGCCATGGGCAAGGTGCCTGCATGCTTAGCCAAGTTACCAATCGCTAACGCTTAGTAACGTATCGTAGTTTTCCATCTCTGTCACTTTTTTATATTAGTGCGACAAAGACAGTTAGCTGCCTTTCGTTCACGATTCACGATTAAGCGTTAGCGATTGGCAACTTGTCTAAGCACCCTGTTGTGTGTAGGTAGGAACGGATCATGTTGTTGTTGTATTTAGCCATTTTTTTCCGCAACTCGACATCAAACGTGCCTTTTTTGCGTGGTCCCTACGCTGGCCCAGTACTTCTTGGGGACTTCACAATTTTCATAAGGTCAATGCGGGTAAGACCGTTTATCAGACAAGTTCGTCTACCAACTGATTTCCGATCCTAATTGAACAGTATAAGACGCCTATGACGGAGTTCCCTTCAAAATAAAATATGCCGGACTTACATAGCTGCACTGACCTCATCACCTTTAATTTCTTCGCAGGTGTATGCAGGCTTCCTCACGATGTTTTTCTTTACCGTAAAGGACTTGTGAATATCAAACGATATTTCGTACATAAGTTTTTGAAAAACTCATTGGTACGAGGCGGCGTCGAACCCACGATCGCTGCATAGCAGCCGTGCATTTTACTGCTTGACCACGACCACCACGGATCTTTATTCATCATCACAAAAATCATTTCTCTTGGCATGACCCATGGAAAATCTCTCTCGCCACGTCCATGGCAAAATCTCTCTCGCCATGCCCATGGCAAATCTCTCTCGCCATGCCCATAGCAAATCTCTCTCGCCATGGCAAATTTTCCTTCAACAGCCTCTCTCCACCGTCCCCAAATGACGGTGCAACGACCGTCCCACCATCGTGGGATGGGACCCGCTCACATAATCGAATACAAAATGTATCGCTTTTTCAATAATTTAATACTAAAATAATGGTGTTTTTTGTAGGTTTCCCTACAACGGGTAAGTACTGGAAAATAATCATATTAGGCGCCGTAGCGTATAGTTCGTGAAATATAAATTGGTAACTTTCTACCTACATTATAGTAACAATAAACATTCAATTTATATTTCTCGAACTATACCTACCTAACTAGAAAAACTTCCTAATTAACCTAAAGTAGAGGCATCGTAAGAAGTCGTTTTTGACAGCCCACAATAGTGTAGTGAAACGCTCGATTTTACCGTCGTAAAATTTTCAGTCAAGTGCGAAAGGGCGTTAGATCTGGTACTTGCCATTAAAAATTTTTTATCCAAAAAGTTTTAGGTAATCCGAACTAAAAAAGTGTTTGGTAATCTTACTTAGAATCATTAGCAGGCAGCGAAACTTTGGTGCCGGTGACGTCATAATGACGTAAAGTCGCATTTAGGTAGGATGTTTTATAGGACGGATAGGACGTGACCTATAGAGGAAATAGCATCCACAACCTCTGTTAGCGAGAGATAGTAACTAGTGTCAAAACCAGTGTCAAAATTAAAAATCAAGGTCAACAATTAATAGCAGTAGGTAATCGGTGTCCAAATGTAATGCCAGGTCAAATAGTATCGGAGTCTGATATACAATATACGTAGGTAGTTTCCCTTGGTAGTAATGTCAATGCAGAATTGGTAGTGGTTGAGACCATGAGCTTGGACGCGAGTTTGCCAGCCTGCAGCGATCCACTCCCAACCCACGTTGGTAAACTTGCGTACTAGCTCAGAGGGCAATGTAGGTATGCCAAATAGAGAAATGCCGTATATACAGTATATAAAGTCACTAAAACCATTTATTAAAATCAGAGCACATCTAGGTGATAACGTAGTGGTACATAAAATATTATTCTACGAAAAATAAAATTATACGTGATTTTATAACAATTTTGACATTTATCTGATTGTCAAGTTCAACACAGTCTGTAAAGCCGCGTATCCACCGGGCACACGGGCTCGCGAGGACCTGTCGAAACCATAACACACTTTTAGAAAATATGTGCGTACCTACTATTATAGCAATTATTCGTACCTCCATAAAAAAGGTTTACTTATTTATTTCGATTGACGTATCGGTAAATTGCAGCAACAGTAGTAACATCACTATTCCGTACAGGCAACAATGAAGTTTGACATTTGCTCCATTATACTAACTGTCAACATTTACAGAACTTCATGAGCAAACAAACGTCAAAAACGACTTCTTACGATGCCTCTACTTTACTATATTTTCAACTACAGATTCTAATCTAAAATTGAACTTTTCCTTCATGACAGGTAAGAGTTGAAAAATTACCCTTTCAGCCTTCATAGGGTACGGCTATACTTATAATATTCATAACAGCGCTAGTGGCAGGTTGAATGTTATGAATAACTAAAGATATCGCCATCATGCCATTAGGGAGCCATATTGATAAAATACTTGAGGAAAATATAATAGACGATTGTTTTAATCACACGTACATGGGAATGGGTATTGTTTTCATACATGCAAACCGTTATCTAGTTAGCCACTCACTTATTTTACATAGACATACCTACTCGTAGAGTCTATCGCAAAAATCAAAGCATGTGAGTGGCTAAGTACCTATATCTTATTATAGAGTTATATATTATAGAGTCAAGGGAACATATTTCTTATACCTATAACACAAGCTGTTGCTTGCGACTTCCTTTGCGTTGAATTTGGTTATCGTAATCCTGATGTAGTACCTACCTTATTTTCCGTAGTTAAAAAAAAGAGGGGGGGGAGAGATTTTGATAGCTGATGAGCAATTCTCAAAAAGTTTGTGACTACATTTTCCTGACTAGTGCGCAAAAACGAACTTTGCGCACGCTTCGCGCGCGGTAATTTCTCTTTTTGACGCACTTGTTATGAAAAAAATCGTCCCTTACACGTGCAAAAACTTTTTTTAACTCGGGTGATTGTCGCACTCGCACTTTCTAGGAAATGTACTAGCTCACTAGTTAGGAAATGTACTATTGGATCACATTATCATCCTCATCATATCAACCGTAAGACTTCCTGCTGAACATAGCCCGCCCAACCCCCTAAAGATTTGGCACAATGACCGCTCCTGCGCCACCCGCATCCTGCTACAACCTAACAAGATGTAATCCACAACTGTCAACTATTCATGTATGAGCGGTTTAATAAAACCGTAGCATTTTAGCGCTTGCCATACGAGCTCCGATGCATATGTTCTCGTCCAGTTAGACAGTTATTCGAGATTATCCCGTTCATCCGGGGGAAAAAGGTTTAGAGACAAAACCTACACTATTCAATAGTAGTACTAAAGTAGTTTCTTTGAGTATAAAATATTTGGACTTAATAAATCAGAATAAAAAAAAAACTATTTTACGAGAGATATTTTTTAAATTTTTTTCCACAATTTTTAATTTTGTTAATAATCAATGAATGTAAAGAACGGCATTAATATTAAAGACGACATGGTACACCTGATGCACTGCGAATTTTGCGTCAAGCTTATTAAGCGCGGGATTACGGTGGTGAACGAAAATATAATTTAGACACTGGTTTGTTAAAATCGATTTATTAAACAACAAAAGCGTACTTCAGATTGTTGTGTCTCTTGAAATGTAGTACATTAACCATGACTAACGTTCATACAATTTATCATTAGCATAATGTGATCAATGATCATTTTTAAAATATTCAAAAATTTGTAAAAATTGTTTCGAACTAGATGAACTCCACTGCATCGGGGCTCGTAGAGGCGCTTAAACATTTAATGGGTAGTTCTATGCGATTATTCAGTCGCAACAATCAAGTCATTACCATTCCCAAATTATTGACGAACTGCGTATAAATAGTGGAGTCATTTTCGATTATCTTGTAGCAGACGCATGTTTGTTTGCTATTCTGGCATAATAGTCTCGTTTGCTTTTATAAAACGGTAAATAAAGTGGTGATGGTAATGAACAAAAAAAACGCGTAACAAAATCTCATAGAAACACCGTAATTCGTATAAACTATAAAGGTACAAGGTACAAGCCAATTCTATCCTTGTGGTAAGCGACAAACTGGAATGTTTTTACTAAAACATTCACATATACAGAGTAGGTAAGGGAATGGTATTTGAAATGGAGTATACCAGCAGTGGACTGAAATAGACTGATGATGAATAAGGTTTTAAATAACATAACGCAAGCCTATCGCGTGCCTAAACCATTTTACTAAATCTAGAACCGCTCACCTCGACCCGAGCGCGAGGCGCATCGGAATCTGCATATTACCTCGTTTGAGATGAGACCTCGACCCTTATCAATTACTGGATTGGAATACTGAATGAACTTTGTCATACAGAGTGGAAAGAGACGACGTTCCTTCCCGCTACCAACCGAGTCTACCAACCATTACGATGAACTTTCAGTATAGTACCAACATAGAAATATCTTTAAAAAAAAAACCCTCATACAAAGTGAGTGATTCTGATTAGTTAGAGTTCAATAGTATGGAAAAGTCAATTTTCCATGTACGCTTTCGATGTTGTTCCCATACTGAAGTCTGAAAGTTCATCGTAATGGTTGGTAAACTCGGTCGGTAGCGGAATGAAACGTCATCCCTTTCCACCCTGTATTACTTTAGCAAAACATTGCTCGTACACGTGCTGGCCTTAAAATAATGTTCTAGAAAATTACAGTCATAAAAAGTTCTAAATTCTTTATTTTGAAAATATTTTTGTATAAGAGTCCAGATACCTTCATTTTACATTAATTTTGTCAACATACGAAGCCTACTTGTAGTGATCCTGCCTACAAAGCTGGAGGGAATTATTAATTGTGTATTTATTTATCACAAATATTTGTTCGTTGGTCTTGGCTGTCTATGTATTTATCTAATATATATATCGTCGCTTGGTACCCACATCACAAGCCTTAATTGAGTTTACCGTGCTGGGACTAGATCGATTTGTGTAGGTAAGATGTGCCATGATATTTATAATTTATTTTATATGTAGGTGTATATTTTTACAAATCATAATACTCAGAGTTTATATAAAGATTATGATAATTTCACATCTGTCCGCATCTGAGATTAAAGATGGACACAACACTTCATCTTATCAACCATTAAATTATATCCCGATATAATGAAAATTACGACTCTTTTTTCCATACCGACTGAGTAATAAAATAAATAAGTTAATAAGATATCCTTGATTGGACAGTTTTATCTTAAACCATCGTTTTATGAAGATAAGTGTCGTAATTACTGCAGCTGACGATGACGTCACGCCCGTGACCTGTGTGCGCGCGCGCACCATGAGCCTAAGAAAAATAATAACTTTTCTATTTAAATTTTGGTCAACTGTTCTATCGGTGATCTTCTAAAGCTATCGGTGATCTTCTGTTGTGTTGGTTTGGGGGTAAGATAGCCGGTGTAATTACTGGCATAGATAGAGGCAATCCGTCTAAGGCCTCAGGGTAGGCAGCGCATAGGCGCTTTTTTGATTGCTATGTTCATGGGCCTCAGTTCCAAACAGATTTTTATTGCGTTTTCATAGTTCATAGGCTCTGTAATAAATGCCATTCATTTCATATATCTGAAATGTCTGGTTCTAGATCTAATTACCGCAGCCGATTTTTTTCCAATGGAATTTCGGTTATAAATGTTATAATATTCCTATTAACTAATATGTTTTTGTTTTCAATGTCACAAAAGTGACAAGGTAATTTGTTTTAGGCTATGCATTTTGAGAATGACGACAAGAGATTTAATTAACTAGGGCCTATTGCTCGGAAGCTTGTAACTTGTAATCCAAGCGGAAGTCCTCATTTTATTACTTATGTTAAATATGTGGAGACTTCCACTTGTATTACAACTTACAAGTTACAAGCTTTTGTGAAACGGGCCTCCAAGCTCCGGTATCACGTTTTTAATTGAAACCTGTAAGTGTATTACAAACTCAGTACTTTTAAGTATCATGGACTTCAAAATTTTCATAAACGTTTATTTCACTAACAAACTTGGATGGCGTTTGACACGCAACCTGTAGAAGACCTTAGGAAACTTAACATTGCCAAATTAAATAGTTTCTTAGTAATATAAAGAGATTAAAATTGCTATTGCCATTCGTGTTTAAGAGCTCTTGTCACATTTTAATAGTGCTCTAATTGTTGACATTAGTCGACTTCTTTGGTTGAATGGAAACTTGAAACGCTGGAAGAAATGCCCGTTTACTATCATTTTCATAAATTAACTTATCTATACTTAAATTACTTATACCGGCGTGTGGAGACGGTAGTAAGTAATAAGAATACCTACATTTGTCACCACTCCAACTCTCCCCGCGGGTGTCACAAGAGTTGACTAAGGCTTCGTTTTACCAAGCTTAGCGCCGAAATATGCGTGGTGTTAAGACAACCGCTATGTCCAGTCAAGTGCAAAAATAAGTATCGAAAGAATCCGTTCATAAATATGTTACGACGTTCTTATTACACAGAATTAGAGTGCACTGGGACATATTTTTGAACGTTTTTGTATACCCCTTATTTTGTCTTCGACTGTCCTGCCCATCTTGGCACGATTGAACAATTGTTTTTGGGGGCATTTTTGAGCTGGCGTTAGACGTCCATGTTATATATGGTCGCAGTGCTTTACGTATCAAGTACACGGTAACACAAACCTCATGGCACGGCTACTGTGGGTTTTGGTAGCTAGTGAAGCTAGCGTTTGGGTCAGGGTCGCAGTATCTTGACCTCTGCCCTTCGGAGGAGCATGCGAAAGCCGAGTTAGACAAACAATGGGAAATCAAGTCACGCTACTGTAATGATGCTAATGATGGAGGGAATTAGATTACTTTGTATTGTACTTTAGAAGTTTGTTATTATTTGGCTGTTTTGTAATAATAAATAAATGCGTAAAGGGCAGAACTTACACGGGGCAAACTAACTCCAAAATAATCCAAGCTTATACAGAGTGTAGCCTTTAACACGAGAGAAAAATGAAATGAGTGATTCCTAAAGGTGCATTCAGACCAAAAGAGCATTCGCTATTCTAACCCCCTATTCTACGAAATTCGATCGTTATACAAAACCTAATTCGTTGATTTTGTAGAGTGAGGGATAGAATAGCGAATGCTCGTTCGGTCTGAATGCACCTTTAGACTATCCACAAAATCCTGTAAAGGTCCCGATGTTTCAAAGATGTTAAGTTCGGAGAATATTCTTATTCAAAGTTAGGGAACGTAAGTAGATACTGGATCTTGCCATCACGATATCGTAGCTCGTCAGTCCCACGACAGCTTGATAGTATACCAGGTCATCCAAAAATCCAAAAAGCTCGGTGTGCTCAATAAAGCGAGGGGACACTTTACTCCGGGGCAAAGACTTCTGTTATATAAGTCGCAAGTCAGACCCCATATGGAGTATTGCTGTCACCTCTGGGCAGGAGCACCTGTATACCAGCTTGCACCCTTTGACTCGGTTCAGAGACGAGCTGTCCGAATAGTCGACGATCCCAGACTCACAGGCGGTATTGAACCCTTAAGTCTAAGGAGAGACTTCGCCTCCTTATGTGTGTTCTATCGTCTGTACAATGGGTTGTGCTCTGAAGAACTGTTCGACGTGATGCCAACGTCCACTTTTCATCATCGCACCGCTCGCCACCAACTGGGCGCTCATCCTCACACCTTGCAACCTAAATGGTCGCGCACCGTGCGGTTTCAGAGGAACTTCCTCCCGCGGACGGTCCGTTTGTGGAATGAGCTCTCTGCCGAGGTTTTCCCGTTGGACTACAGTATGGGGTTCTTCAAAAGAGGAGTGTACAAGTTCTTATTGGGTCGGCAACGCGCATGTGACACCCCCGGGGTTGCGTGCGCCCATAGGCTACGGTGACTGCTTTCCATCAGGCGGGCCGTATGCTTGTTTGCCACCGACGTGGTATAAAAAAAAGGTACTGAGTCATGATCAGAGATCGGATTTTTGTGCGACATCTCATACTAAATGTCATCAAAATGACGTAAAGTCACTAAGAATGTCGCAAATCCATCCGATTTCTGGTCATTATAGTTATTTTGTATTTAATTTTACACTAATATGTTACGTTATTGATAACTTTTAAGTAAAGTAAAAGAACCCATAACAACGAAAATTCCAAGAAAAAAAATTACAAGCTTTTTTTTAATACAATACGTGCAAATGATTGTTGATTGGCTTATTAATGCGCCGTTTAATATTTTTCACCCCAGTTGTAGGCCACACACTGTATGTGAGGTTTTTTAGTAATCTGATTGATACCGTTACTTCGACATGGTTCTTGAGAGGCCTAGGGCTCCAATTGAAACTAAAAAGGTTAACATAATATGGTACTAAGATTGTCTATGATTAGATCAGTGACTATTAAACTTCACAGGTTGCGATGTCCGCTTGCCATCAAACGTACTATTTTGTTACAAAAATCGTAATAATCACCTAGGCAGGAACCTTATTAAGAAACCGCCTAACGATACCGAATTGCGAAAATATTGCCAGCGATGGCAGTTGCATCAACTAAGTAAGTACTCGTACAGCGAGTATTTTTACTAATATTGCCGCAAACCGTAACCGATCGTAGGCTTTATGAATGAACCAATATTACTTAATGTAAAGTTAGTCTTACTGTCAAAGTCAAAGAGTACTGTATGAGTACTTTCATCATCATCATCATCATCATCATCATCATCATCAGCCTATGATAGTCCAATGCTGGACGTAGGCCTCTCCTATTAACTATGCGTATAAACGCATTAAGAAGTAAATGCCCATAATCGCCACGCTGGGCAAGCGGATTGGCGTTCGCAGTAATATGTCCACTATGATGACGCGGCTGCCCATCATCAATTCTTTTCATCAAATAGTGGTCAGTGACACTTCAATCCCTTAGTCGACTCTTACGACACCCGCAGGAGGAGTTGGGGTGGTGACAAATGTATTCTTACTGCCGTCACGACACGGCTGATGAGTACTTTAAATGAAATGAATTCCTGAAGATATATAGAATGGCAATGTAATGTGAACGAACACCAATTTAACCTATAAAATCATCGAATAGCTACTGAGAGTATTGGATTCTGTGCGAACAAAAGTTATACCTAATCATGTGTCATAGTCTCATTTCATGCTGAACAATTTCATACCAATCAAAAAAAAAGTTGAAACCCTTCAGCAGTTTGTTGAGGTACTTACTATCAAAAATGTAATGTATAGATTTCAAACACAAATTTATATCAATGAACATTTTGTCGCTATACCAAAAGAAGTACCCGTACTCAGAGTGAAGGAAGGTTACATTTCCATGAATTTATTGCTGTAGATCCGAGATTGAACATGTATAGCGACGATTTGTCGGTGTTTCTATGCGATGTTTTACGCGTTTTTATTGTTAATTACCATCACCACTTTATTTTCTGTTTTATAAAAGCAAACGAGACTATATATTATGCCAGAATAGCAAGCAAACATGCGTCTGCTACAAGATAACCGAAAATGATTCCACTATTTATACGCATTTCGCCAATAATTTGGGAATGGTAATGTAATGACTTGATTTGTGCGACGGAATAATCGCATAGAACTACCCTTGTACATCTTATACTTCTAATAATAAAGGTCACAATATAAATTAGTTAAGTAGTGTGACTATTGGGGACAAAATAAAAACACAAAGAAATAAATAATAAATTAATATATTGGGACATCTTCCACAAATCGACTTGGTCCTACGGTAAGCTCAATTAAGGCTTGTGATGTAGGTTACTAGGTACCATGCGACGATATATATAAAATATAATAGATAGATACATATAGATACTTAAATACATAAACAGCCATGACCAAGGAACAAATAATTGTGATAAATTAAATACACAAATATTGCCCTCGCCGGGACTCGAACCCGGAACCTCCAGCTTCGTACGCAGGGTTACTACCACTACTAAGCTACGGCGGCTGACAACAAAATATTTAGTTAATAAATTTGATTTTAATTTTCACAATAACTTCAAAGGTCTGTGTGTAAGAAGAACCAGTAGGTATAAGGATGAACTTCGGCCGTGAGGAGTTTTTAGCCACTTAGGGTTCAAGTTTACTTGGTTTGGCGGTGATAATGGATCATTGCGATTTGCGATCAATAGATTGCTGCAACACGTTGACAAAATCGTGTTGACAGTATACAGAACCTTCACACTGTGTGAATAAATAATTGAAGATTTGTACCACACTTGGTTGTTAATATTGATGGTTGCATACATGCATACACACACCTATTTATATCTTCGTATTAATACAGGGTGACATCTGGGTCGTGGATCATGCAAACCCCGGATGACGGGAGCAAAAATGCACTTGTCACTAGTGCTTAGTTAAATATCGACTATTCTATCGACATCCATACCAAAGTTTTATGAATTAGAAATGTATTGATCAATAGTTATTTAAACAACCGTACGTAATCAGAGGCATGGCGATCTAAAAGTAGTATCATCGGACAGTTAGAAAACCGAAATTAAAGTCTAAAAACCAGCGTGAATATCGTTCAAAAATTCAAAGTGTACTTGTTAAGATTACTTTTAACTCTCAAGGCGAAATTAACAAAAAATATCCGAACGTGTTGACTAAAAAAGTTGGTGGTTTCAATTTCAAAAATCTTATATAATTTGATATCAGGAAAAGAAGTGGAACTACTGAGGAAACAAAATAAGCATAATCTATAAATTTCAAATTAAATAATTGTTCATATGAATAGTCGATATTTCATCAAGCACTAGTGAACAGTTCATTTTTGCACCCGTCGTCCGGGCTTCATGAGTGAACAGGGTATTAGAGACGGTCATACTGAGCAACTTTCACTATGGAGACCACCAGGGACGGATTTAGAGGTTGAGATGCTTCGGGGCAACAAAGGAGTGGAGCCCCCTGGCCCCCAATTATTTTCCAAATAAAGTAGAAAAAAATTTTCAGTCAAGTTTTTCAATTAATATTTTTTTGTGGAAACTAGTATAGATTATTTTGTTATTTAACAAACATATAAATAAAAGGGCAAAGGGCTTTTGACGGTTACAAGAAAAAGAAAGAAAACTCACACTAGTCACTTGCAAGGTAGAACAGCGAAAAAAAACTAAAAAACAGCATTAAAATTCGAAAACAGCGTAAAAAGTTTTACTAGTGTTTACTAGTTGGGCTACATTTATTTTTCGAAATTCTATTGTGGGGCCCCGGGCCTGTAGCTCCTAATTTTGAGTTAATAGAGCCTTAATTAATAATTAAGTATCAAATGTATGAATTAACTCATAATTACGAGATTAAACACAACAAGGTTTTATCTAAGTGACTGTTATTATGATAAACACACAAATTAAAATAGCCTGGAATAACCGGGTTAGGATGCGAACCTAGAACCTTCAGCTCTACAGTCTCTACCGACTAGGATCCGGAGGCCGCAACTTTAAAAGCACCTGAATACATATTTTTGAACGCTCGGCCCTTCCAATATATATGACAACGACTAAAAATGAAAGTGATTCAACAACAAAATAACAAGAAATTGATATTTAATAGGCAGTTCATCGAAACTTTCCATCTGACGGAAAATTTCTTAAAAATGGCCTACGATCTATTTGTAATTCAATGTCAAATCGAGTCTCTCTATTTCCTTTCTCTAATCAGAGAGCAGTAAGATATAAAGACTGCCTATCTCCAAACATCCATAATTTTACGCATTATTGCGATACAGCGAGGAAATGCCGCCAGCATCCTCGGTACAATGCCACAAGAGCCAATCTTATATATTGGTTAAGTTACTTAGATTTATGTAAGTATGTGGGTGAATCAACTTTTTTCTGTCTGTCATTGTCATGGTTACCGTCGCCTGAGTCACGCAGGTTTTATACAAAATTATGCTAGTTAATTTATGCAAACATGCATATATTCCATCTTTGTAGATGGCCCAGTTGATTCACCCACGTGCTCTGGAGTACTACTGGCAAATAAACTTAAAAACGAAATTCGAATTTTTAATTACATTGGTAACAGACATCCTTTCGTGTCCTTTCCGCAGTTGAGAGGACCTATAAAAATATCCGTGACATCTCCAGTCGATGTTATTCTTTCGTCTCTGCCAAGTCGATATTCCGTATTTGCGGAAGCCGATCCGGTTTGAAGCCGTAGTAAAAATACTCGTAACAGTTAGTTACCGGGTCACTCACGTGTGACCTCAACAACGGGTTATGGTTCGTGAGTATTGTAACAACGTGGGTAGACTAGGTAGTTATTATGTCTTTGGAGTAAAGTTTATTTTGTCAGTTAATAAAGGTATTGAGTTGAGGCTAGCACACAATTGCTGGTTTAACACGTGGCAAACAAGAGAACGGTTTAGCTTGTTTTTGAGTAGGGAAGGTCAGTTTACGCTAATTATAGACATACTTAGGCATTTCTACAATGTATACGGAGAGATAAATACGATTTTTGAAATTATATAAGTGTAAGTTTTCGCCTTACATATTTTTTAAATCTTACAATTTCTAAGTTCCTCATAAATAAGTAATAAGTACCTTCGCGTAACATCGTCAAAACAAAAATTATGAGAAGTCATGACCCTCAGTGATGAGGAATACGACGCAAGGAGGAGGAAGTAAGTACCTATGCTACCTGGTTAAGGTGCATTTAGACCTAACGAGCATTCGCTCATTCTATCCCCCATTCTACGAAATCAACGAATTTCGACGAATCACGTTTTGTGTAACGAACGAATTTCGTAGAGTGGGGGATAGAATGAGCGAATGCTCGTTTGGTCTAAATACACCTTTAAATACTAACCCCCTTATTCATAAACGTTTGTTAACTTAACAAGCCGCTAATAATTGTTTGTCCCTTTTGTTCTTATGGGCACATTGAACAAAAGGGACAAACAATTATTAGCGGCTTGTTAAGTTAACAAACGTTTATGAATAAGGGGGTTACATTCTAGTTTGCTAAGAGTAGTAGAACATTTATTTTTATTTAAGTAGTCCATTTTCATAATTTTGAAGTTATGGCTAAATTTTGGGTTAATTCTACCTACTCAGAAACACAAGCTCTTTGGATCACAATGAAAAAAAAACCATGGGACATCGATGATTCGATAGCGTTAACAAAGGGGGAAATCCGGAAAATTTATGGAAATTTTGGGACATTTTTAATCGACTTCAAAAATGGAGGAGGTTCTCATTCGACTTATTTTTTTTGTTGTATGTACGTTACCCGATATCTCCGAGAATCGTGAACCGATTTGAATTTTTTTTTTGTAAGTAATCGAACGTATCCCCCACCGAGATGGTCCCGTTGGCACCAAATTGGGGTCTGATGATGGGATCTCGGAGAAATATAGGTATCTACATGTAAGGCGCTTTTGTTAATTTTAATTCATTTACTAGCATTTGCATTCAGAAAGTAGGATTTGATGATAGGAAACCAATGATGGAAACAAATCGGGGATCTTAGAGAAATCGGTTGAAGTCGGTTTTTAATTTTTAATTTGGTGATTATTCCTTTTAGGATCGAAAGAGTTCGTGATTTTGAGTAGAAATAACCCAAAATTTAAGTACCTATAAATTCAAAATTATGAAAATGTACAGTCGACGATATTTGTATATATGGTAGAATAGTTCGAGAAATATAATTTGATTTCGTTATATTTTAACTTTTAAAATAATAACGAAATAGTGTTCATTTCAAGCTGGATTTATCAAGGAATTTAAATAAATAACATGAAATTTATTTTTGAGAAACTAGAAAAATATTAATTTTCAACTAAAATTGTTGGTAGATATACAAGATTTTTTTATTTTATTTAATTTAAGGTTCGAGTGAAGGTCGAACCTGGTGAAGGTCGCAGGAGTCCGCTGGATGCGGGTGGCGCAGGACCGGTCATTGTGGCAATCGTTGGGAGAGGCCTATGTTCAGCAGTGGACGTCTTTCGGCTGATATGATGATGATGATGATGAAGGTTCGAGTTCTCTCGAAGACCGTGAATATTATATAATAATCATAAGCTATATTACAAAGAATGATTGAACTTCAATTCATAGTTAGTCAAAAGTTAAAGATGAAATTATTTCATTCTTAAAATTGGCGAAATCCTGTTTAAATGAATATATTTATTTATTATTTCTGATTAATTAATTATTCAATCATTCATAAAAAAATAAACAACGACTCCACTGTTCTCTGTCCACCTAATGCCACCAAAATTCCTAACCCTAGTTGTCTTACTTACGACCTTTTGTTTTGCGTTAACACTTACTAGACAATCAGCAGTCGAGCACTTTTCTATTGATAATGACGCAAAACAAAAGGTCGTAAGTGAGATAAGAGTCGGTCAAATAATATTTCCCGAACTATAATTCCTCGCTATGTATGAACTGAAGAAACGAACCTAGAAAGCTCCGTAATCCATTTATTTGATGTGTTCTGCGATAGCTTGACCCCCGCTGACCCTTGCATGTCTGCGCCGAATTAATTTAATGCAATTGCATGTTATACCGTCCCATCAGTATTAACGTACTTCGTATTCTGAAAATGTTGGAATTTTAATGGATTACAGTCTTTAATTTGAAATTGCAACGAAACTAATTTTATCAAGGGTTTTCATCATAATTGCCTATATATAGCCTTGTACGTTTCTCCGTGTAGTTTATCCTCTCACTTAAACCATAATAATAAATATTTTAGCTACACGAATTACGCGCTTTTACGAATGGTACTGGGGCCTATTTCTCGAAAGCTTGTAACTTGTAATATAAGCGGAAGTCCTTATCCAATTAGTAGTGTTAAAAAGAGCTTTCCACTTGTATTACAAGTTATAAGCGTTCCAGAAACGGGTCCCTGTTCGTTAGTTGAAAACAAAAAAGTATTAACAAATATGGCTGACTTTCTATACATATTCTTTCTATATCTTGCATTTGACATCTTTGACAAATGTTGTGAAACACTGAAACACGTTCGTAGGTTTAGTTTTAATCAATAATTTGAACTAAAAATGTTTATGAACTCAAGATTTAAGGTTTTAAGTTGGCGATAAGACCAGGATTGTGTTCTGAAAGTGCGTGATTATGAAATAGTGCAAGTTTTTAGGTTAGTTTACTGTAGATTTTTCGACTCTATTTAATGGCAACAAAGGCGAAAAGTGGTAAACCACATTTTTGGTTGACTATAGGTACTATTGCACGCAGAGCAGATGGTCGATGGGGTCGAAAAGTGCTCGAGTGGAGACCACGGCTAGGCAAACGCAGCGTAGGACGTCCACCCAGAAGATGGACAGACGACCGTATGAAGGTCGCCGGGATACGCTGGATGCAGGTCGCATCTAACCGGTACATGTGGAGGTCCAGAGGGGAGACCTATGTTCAGCAGTGGACGTCATATGGCTGAGATGATGATGATGATACTATAGGTAGGTATGAAATATAAATTGTGTATTTCTGACTTAAGTGTTGCACTATGATACGCATCGGGGCACGTGAAGTAACTAATCAACTTTCTTGTAGCGGTTATAATTTATAATTAATGAAGAATTTTCATGTAGAGGGTCACTTACCACTGTAAAATAACTTAATCATTTATAGATTTATATAGATTGTAATAACTATAATATTTTCAACCGTTTCATTACGTTGTTGACGCCCAGCAAATCAATTTAGGAAGTAACTACGAGGAAATTATGATTTATGTTATGAGTATAGTACGGGTATTTCATTTTTGAACTGGCCGTGTTCTTTGTCTATTGCTATAAAATTGCAGAAGCATATTTGCATAACTTGCTTCATGTAGCTTTTGTTACATGTCATCACTCTTATTTTACATAGACATAGAGTCTATCGCAAAAATCAAAGCAAGAAAATTTTTTACAATTAATTAAAATGGTGACTCTATCGTCTTAGCCACAATTATTCAAGATTCAATGTTATCTAAAGGTGCATGCACACCAAAAGAGCATTCGCTATTCTATCCTCCACTCTACGAAATCAATGAATCACGTTTCGTGTAGCGATTGAATTTCGTAGAGTAGGGGGTTAGACTAGCGAATGCTCGTTTGGCCTGCATACACTTTAAAGGTGCATTTAGACCAAAAGAGCATTCGCTTATTCTATCCCCCACTCTACGAAATCAACGAATTTCGACGAATCACGTTTTGTGTAACGAACGAATTTCGTAGAATGAGCGAATGCTCGTTTGGTCTGACTGCATCGTAATAGGCAAGTGCACAAGCCTGTTTCAAAAAACCCACGTGTTCCCTACGGTTTCCAAATGCAAAGTCGGGCGCTCTCGAACCAGCTTAAAAGATAACATTTCAATATTTTCAATCCGTTAGAAAAATATGTAATGGGGGACAGCACATTGTTTTCCAAGCTATCAACTAGCTAGCGCTCTGCAACGGTATGGCTTAAGGTGCGTTTAAACCAAAAGAGCATTCGCTGTTCTAGCGCCCGTTCTACGAAATCAACCAATCACGTTTTGTGTACCGATCGAATTTCGTAGAGTGGGAGGTTAGAACAGCGAATGCTATTTTAGTTTGACCCCACCTTTACGTTACGGTTCTGCGGCAGTAAGAATAAATTTGTCACCACCCCAACTCCTCCTGCGGGTGTCGTAAGAGTCGACTAAGGAATTGAAGTGTGAACTGTGTGAAGTGTGAATGTGAACTGACCATTCACATTATTTGATAAAAGAGGCACGATGGGCAGCAGCGTCATCGTAGTGGACACATTACTGCGATCGCCAATACGCTTGCCCAGCGTAGCGATTACGGGCATTTACCTCCTAATGTGTCTATCGAACATAATTTAGAAATCAACTTCAGCAAAACTAAAATCATGCAATTCCGACCCCATCAAAGACAACCTTTAAATATAGTATTCTTGTACAATAATACTAAACTTGAACCAACTGATTCATTTTCGCTGTTAGGATTAATCATAGACACAAATATATATTAGAAAGACCATATACAGACAGTAAGCAGTAAACTCTCAAGATTCACTTATGCGTTATTTGAATAAAAAAAATCAACAGATTTAAAAACATCTATATCCGCCTATTATGCATATGCTCACTCTCAACTCCGCTATGGTATATTACTTTGGGGCAATAGTACAAACGTCAATAACCTATTTATTTTACAAAAAAAATGTATCCGTATTTTGGCAAATATAAAGCCCAGGGAAAGTTGCCGTAATTATTTTAAAGACCTTCAAATATTAACGCTCACCAGCTTATAATATATTTTGGAAGCATGCACATTTGAAAATTCCCATAGCTGCTTTTTCTCACAAGCCAAAAACCGCCATACAAAAACGTTAAATTTACGCCAAAACACCAAGTTATCAATACCTACATCTAACCTAGCAATTTTCCACTCCGGACCACATATGATGTGCATTAAAATTTTCAATAAGATCCCACAATCCATCAAAAATTCACAAAACCCAGTATCGTTTAAGAAAGCACTTAGTAAATATCTAATGGACAGATCTTTCTACACACTGCAAGAGTTTTTTGGTGATATTTAACTGTAGACTGAATTAGCCATTTACATTGTAAATTTATGTTTTGCATTTTCAAACAATATCTATTAATTACCTATAAGATTGCGGTGCCCTTGCAGGGTCCATATACATGTGAAATGTAATATGTGTGCAATAAATTATTTGATTTGATTTGATCTATACGCATAGTTAATAGGACCATAGCAGTGGACTATCACAGGCTGATGATGTATGAAATTTTGATATTTATCCCCTTAGATTCGCGCCTGAGCATGACAATGTGGACAAAAACAACAGAGCCAAGCACTCACAGCAGGGTGTTTCTCCAACTCGTTGAGCACGGTGTGGTCGCAGTACTCGAAGACGAGGTGCAGCTTGCGCTTGCGTCGGAACACCTCGATCAGGTTCACCAGGTTCGGGTGTTTCAGGTTCTGGAACAATACATGACAATCAATCTTCATCATCATCAATTTCAGCCGTTTGTCGCCCACTGCTGAGCATAGGCCTTTCCTATACGCCACTGGTCCCGATCCTGAGCTACCCTCATCCAAAAGTTACCCGCACAAAATAAATGCGCACATAATGGTCGTGACTTCTATTTCTATAACTGAAGTTGTTCCTAATAATTCATTTTTCATCATTGCACCCTAGAACTAGAACAATTGTCTCGGAAGAAATGGGTCGGTTACCGTTTCAACCCTTGTGTAACAATCTACTATTTAGGTAGGTATAGACGCATTAGGAGGTAAATGCCCATAATCGCCACGCTGGGTAAGCGGATTGGCGATCGCAGTAATGTGTCCACTATGATGACGCTGCTGCCCATCATCAATCTTTAATCAAGTATGGTCAGTGACACTTCAATCCCTTACTGCCGTCACACGGCCGTTTAGGTTTAGGTAATTTAGATAAAACTTATCTGACTAGTAAGACTAGTTTTATTATTACGTACATTGTGAATCAGAATTTTAATTTGTGGATGAAAAATATACAGAAATTACACGTAATAGAAGAACAAGCATCCCTGATTTTAAGATTGTAGAATCTACACTCGCGGTCAATGAATACGGGTCAGGTGAATTTTTTCATAGAAAATACTCGAAACATGCTAATTACAAATATTTGTAATACGTATACAAGTGGAACCCTCTTTAACATCAGATTGTATTGGAAAGTTGTCACCCGATCCGAAAATGACGGAACTTTATCGTCAGACGACTCCGTAGATATATAAATAGCAACTCATGATTAAGAAACTCGATATACCATACATTTTAGGTGGTTTTCTTAAACGGTCTAAGTACATTTTTCTCTATACAAACCGACCTAACGACAATTTTAAAGTTTTTTTGGGTTTATTTATACATTTAGGGAAATTCTAATACAATCTGATTTAAAACTAGATTTTACCTACACTACAAATATTTTTAAAAAATATTTGAAATCTCCATGTTTGCATTATTTTCTATGAAAAAAACCACCTGACCCGTTTTCATTGCCGGAGTGTGTATTTGATTCTAGATGATTGGTATAGATCAAAGTAGTAGGTCTATTGCTGTACAATGTAAATTCTATTTTAACCTGCAAGCGTCGGTAAAATAAGTACCGTGAATAATGAATGCATCGTATAATTACCATATTAAGCCATGTAAATGACGTTTACAAATTCATCGTTCGCCGGGAAGCGACGGGTCAGAAAGCCAGAATAAGCACATAATACCTGTTATGCAATTCATGACTGACCTGATTGCAGGGACGGATTTAGATGTTCGAGGCTTCGGGGCAACATACGAGTGGAGTGGCCCCTGGCCCTCAATTATTTTCCAAATAAAGTAGACAATTTTTTTCAGTCAAGATTTTCAATTAATATTTTTTTGTAGAAATAAGTATAGATTATTTTATTATTTAACAGACATATATTTAAATATAATCGGAAACGAGAATTATTTGAAATTAAATTTTAGCGTTAACGAACGGAATCTTCCGAGCTTTTTCCGCCGAAAAATCGTTGATGATTTCGCTGAAATGTAGCTCCCGGACTACACTTTGAATAGGTACTCAAAAAAAAATGTACTAGTGTTTACTAGTTGGAATTTTTTTTTTCGAAATCTTTATTGCGGGGGCCCCTCTTTCGTGGAGGTCCTGGGGCCGGCCCAAGTGGATAGGTACTGTTTAGTTCTAAAATAATAATCCCCTTATGTAGAGATGATAATGACGGATAAGGTAGCTCCCCACACGATTTTTTTTCGATATTTGACTTTGACTATGTCAAAGGGACGCTGTAAATCAATTTGTAAGAATTTCCTTTCTACATTTTTTTATGTGACGAAGGTAGACAACTGAGCTTTCAGCCCACCTGATGGAAAGCAGGAACTGAGGCACATCGACATAGTCTACGAACAAACAAAAACATGGAAGCCGCACGCCATACTAAATTGCCTTTCAAAAACGGTCCTGAATTTTAGTTGACAAGTGTCACCCTCTGTTCAATGCATCACGGCAATGAATTTGAATATCAACCTATAAAAACTTAAACCGCCATTTAAAAATAGTTGTGATTGGTCCATCAAAGTTTTGATTGGTGATACGAGTATTCAATAAACATTTGTCAAAGATGTTGCGCCCAAATATGCGCGGTGTCACGAAAAGCGCTATGTGGAGCCCATCTTGGCACAATTGAACAATTGGTTTTGGGGGCATTTTTTAGCTGGCGTTAGACGTCCATGTTATATATGCTCGCAGGACATAGTGATCAAAAATCGCCTATGCGCTGCCTGCCCTGAGGACTTGGATGGATTGCCTCAATATATGTCAGTAATTACACCGTCTATCTTACCCCCAAACCGATACACAGCAGTGCAAATACTGCTATTTAGCGGTATGTTAACAGGTAAGACGGCGGTAGCTATCCGGGCGGACCCTGCACGAGGTCACAGATCAGAGAATACTAGACGAGGTCCTACCACCAGCAGGTGGGCTGAGAGCTCAGTTGTCTACCTGAGTCACATAAAAAAAATGAATAACGGGTAAAAATGGTACCAATGAAAATAGGCAATTGCGACCCTGACATGCCGGGAAAACCATTCACCTGCGAAGAAACCCCGCGCGCATGCGTTACATGACATAATACTTAATGACAATAATTGACATACGTAGACACCCCATTATGTAGCGTTTGTGTGAGGTCATTCATATTAAAGCAATTTTACTTGTGAAATGTTTTTTTATAATGGCGATGAAATGCTATGCCGCGAAGTACAGTCGCCATCGCGTATTGAGGGTGTTTATATAAAAATATTTCCGTTAAATTAGACATGTTACTTGGGACATTAAGCTTTCGTATGCCACTGTCAAAAAATGGTATTGAATTTATGACCTTGAAGTTTGTAATTTATAGTCCGATTGCTTGGAACGGACACGGCACAAGGCATACGAAGGGTTAATAGAAGTTGCCTGGTATATCGGCTTTGTTTAATTTCGTAAAAAAAAGGTTGCAATACACTTGTTCAGTTATTAAACTTATTTTTTTAATAACTGAATACCTAACAGAAAGAGTTAACACACTACTTTCTTAGAGAAATTGTTTATTTTTGACCTAAATAAGCTTTCCTTTAATTTAACGGAAATCAATAAAAAAACGGTGTATATATTATTTATTTATTTAATCTTTATTGCATAAAAGAAAATCTTACCGTACAAAAGGCGGACTTAATGCCACAGAGCATTACACTGGCCTACACACATTTTGGTGCCCAATATTTTAGACACGATTTTAGGTACATTTTGTGCGTGGATTCTAATATTCTACTCACTTTTTACATATGAGCTCTAGTTTAAAAGATACAAAAAAAAGAATTTCCTGATTTCTTCACCAGAACTCAAGCTATTTCTTTTCTTTTAATCTTGATATTAGCAATTTAGCACGCTCTTTTGAAAGATTTAAGACTCTGATAACATCACTAAGCTCGCTTTGTAAAAAGTTTCAGGATTTTCATGCTTCTCTATTGTAATTTTCTTCTTCAGAAATTTCCATATGATTGTTCTGACATTCCTGTATTTTCCGATGAAAAGCTGGTGTTGGAATAGTGTCTGAATGAGGAATAGGTCTAATTGCTGAAAAAATATTGGAGTACTTCCAATTGCTGCCATTTTAATTGTTAATGCATGTTACACTTGTCATACAAAAAAAAAACAGTCACACCGATGATTTTTTTGTTCTCGCCAAATCATTGGGGCCCCAGACTTCAATGATCATCGCGATCTTTTTTCCCATTGCCGCAGATGTTCATTGCACGTCTTGCGAACAAAATGAGGCACCTGCCTACACTTTATCCTGATGGCGAATTTCAAGACCGAAGTAAGAAAAATACAAGCGATTTACAGTGTCGTTAATTGAATTCGTTTATTTTTCATTATGTATTCACAGCAAACGTAGCAAATTATATAAGGATCGTTAGTACAAGATGTAAACTTTCTTCCCATTATATATTTTATACGATAACCGTCATAGAAGTTCTTTTAAAATTGACTGATTTTGAATAAACCCAGAAAAAAATTAAACAAAGATTGTGGGTAAACCAGAGCTGTCAGATGACATCCTTTAGCAGAAATTTAGTTCATTACCTACTACCTTTTCGGCCAAAGCCACAAACAGATCGGCACCAAACACAAAAAGTTTTTTGTAGGCCAGTGTTATCTACCAGTCAACCTCAGAGCAAAACAGAAAATAATGTAGGCGGTGCAACTTGAAAACTTAAAAAAAGACATACTCAAGGTAAGATACACACATAAATATACCTACACTTACACTTACATAAATATATAATAATAGGAATGTACAAATGTACCTACTATAATATATCTTACCATAAATTGAACAGTTATATTATAATGTATCTAATAATGTAGGCGGTGCAACTTGAAAACTTAAAAAAAGACATACTCAAGGTAAGATACACACATAAATATACCTACACTTACACTTACATAAATATATAATAATAGGAATGTACAAATGTACCTACTATAATATATCTTACCATAAATTGAACAGTTATATTATAATGTATCTATCTATTATACAGTGTGTTAACATGATGCAGGCTTTTATTTGAACCGAGGATTGAGATGCAGATTCTTAGCCAAACCATGTGCATTATTTGTTTAAAAATCCTAATTTTAAAAGTAATTGTCTTTCTAAGAAAACTTAATTGAGAAGCAATGTACTTCAAAAAAAAACGT
Organism: Thaumatotibia leucotreta; assembly: GCA_025490895.1. Taxonomy (NCBI): domain Eukaryota; kingdom Metazoa; phylum Arthropoda; class Insecta; order Lepidoptera; family Tortricidae; genus Thaumatotibia; species Thaumatotibia leucotreta. Next base: position 83,129 of record JALPQI010002296.1, read on the forward strand.
TAATTGGCACTTAACAATGTCAGATCGCAGCTACTCGCAACGTTTGACAACTAAGCAGTACACGCGTTACATTGATCGTTCGAACGAAATAAAAATAATTGTACAGTTAATTTAAATATTTGTCAACTCTTAATACTTGAAAACGATTGCCAGTAATGCGTATTATTACCCATTTTCGTAAAAGCCTGGGTCATGGTAACACACTGTATACCTATGTCGTCGCTTAGAACTTAGAACCCACAACACAAGCCTTAATTGAGCTCACCGTGGGACTAAGTGGATTTGTGGTTGTCCCTTGATATTTGAAATTGTGTAGGTATAACCCGAGATGGAATCAAAAGTTTATATATATTTAGATCACGTGTCACTTAGTGGAAATCCAATGACTTTTCAGGCATCGTCTGATTCAGGCTTAAAGACAAACACATTTAGCGTGTATAGCAAAAACAATGTAAATAATTAATAAGTTCAAAAAACTGGTGACTGAAGGACAAAGGATTGTCTGTCATATTTACTTATATGTTATATGTTTTTCTCAAATGGAGATATTTATTGTTTATCATACAATTGGAAGATCCATCAATTATTTGCTTTGTGTTTTAATCGAATATCACGTGTAAAGAAAACGTTTTCCTTGACGTTTTTGCGAATTTTTGTTTACCTGCATTCGGGGATTCCTTGGTAATTAGAGTATTAGAATAAATATTTATATTACGTGTTTAGTGTAGTGATTCTAAGTTGAACATTCTCTGAAATGGACAGCAAATAGAGTTAACAAACAGTAAGAATTTATCTTTTTTTCCGGTTGAGAGTCGCAAGTTTAGGGTGAAACCACATTATTTCGATGTCCGATCGTTTTAAACCGATCGAATAAGCTCATATTGTCATAAGAGCGACGGACGACGTCTTTGCCAGCCGAAGTCGAGTCGCGTCGCATGACCCGGTTGATTGACATATTTATTGAGTACCTACCTAAGATAATCATATTCAGTTTGGATGATGCGATGCGACGCCTCGGCTGGCAAATATACGTCGTATAACATTACATACTTGTGAGCTTTGAAAGAAAGAAAAAATATTTATTTGTGACACACAATACATGACTTTACAACATACACATTTAGAAGGACAAGAAACAAAGTTTGCCACAAAACGGTCCCCAATTCAGCATAAAGCTGGGGCCTGTAGGTAATTACAGCCCAGCGCTGGTCTTCCATTGAGGCCGTTTGTGAGGTCACGCACGCGCTTTGATGAGCTTTCTGCTTATTTTATCACGAGTTGTCAAGTAACGTTTACTTTAGAGTTTACTGGATACCTGCGTAAAGTATTCCATTAATTACGCTGTATCAAGTACGCCAACGCAAACCTTGCTTGCCAACTTATGGTACGGCTACTTCGCGCGACCGGCTTTAACCGATGGACGTTCGATTGATGTAGTGACACCCTTACAATTAAGCACCTTCCTTTCGATACGATAAACGATAGCGACCGACAGTAATTTCCGAATAGAATATTCATACGCGTGTGACTCAGTGGACCACGATGACTAATAAAGTCGATGTATTGATTGAAGTATTTCACAAGGCTAAATCGGAATTTTCATATGATTGATAAGTGAAGTGAGTAACTTACTATTTTTGATGTTGACCAATACTTTGAAAACTGTCTAATTTGTTAATAATTACCACTACGTACACGTACCACTCGATCGACCTTACTAGTACAGTCATAAATAAATAAATTTAAAATATCTTGGGACATCTTACACAAATCGACCTAGTACCACGGTAAGCTCAATTAAGGCTTGTGATGTGGGTACTAGGCGACGATATAATATAATAGATACATATAGATACTTAAATACATAGACAGCCATGACCAAGGCAAGGAACAAATATTTGTGATAAATAAATACACAAATAATGCCCTCGTCGGAATTCGAACCCGGAACCTCCAGCTTGGTAGGCAGGGTCACTACCAACTTGGCTACGGAGGCTGACAAAGTTATAAAAAACACAGTTATAAATGTTATAATCACCAAAATAAAAAATAACGCAACACATTATACATGACTTAACCCGAGGTTAAATGTTAACCTAATACCTAAATATGGGTACACGGCGTGAAATAATAAACAATACATATTTTTGCCCTCACGTTCACGTGCATATGGTCACGTGTAGGTACCTGTCTTGTTGGCATGACTTGTCTTGTTAAAGTTGGTAACAATAAGAAGCATGTATAACCTTTTGAATGACCTTAAGGGTCCTTCCATGCCCTTAAAAAGTAAACTAGCATCAGTAGCGCTGTATTTATTTCTAATACTTAGTACCTGTACCTACATTGAACGAGTGTGAAAGTAAAGCCCAAGCCGAAGGCGCGGGCTTTACTTACTTCACACGAGTTCATAATTCTTGTACCGCCCGTGGCACACACAATGTTTTTCATCACACCTGTGAGGCAAAAAAAGTAAATAAAACAATATATTTTCACAAAACTACTCTAAAATGATCTAAATCGTTTCTCAAAATCAGGGATGACTTAAATTTGTCATTTTTATAACAGAAATCCCGTCGCGGCGTGCGCCGCGCTAGTGCGACCGACGTAATGTTGTATGAAAGTCCTTGATTGCCCTAGGGCTTAATGACGCATCTACGGCGCGCATCGCCGCAGCGCATTGGCGCACTTACCGAACAGGTGTGATGAAAAATTATTTTAGAATTCTATGATAGGTACCTAAAGTCACCATTATATTTATATCAGAGAGGCCACGGTGCTCAAAACTATCTGAACATACACTAACGCCAGGACAATAGAGATCTGGATGGTTAGCCAAGTTGCCAATCGCTAAAGCTTAGTAGCGTATCGTAGTTTTCCCTCTCTGTCACTCTTTCATATTAGTGCGACAAAGAAAGCTGCCTTTCGTTTACGATTGACGTTTAAGCGTTAGCGATTGGCAACTTGGCTAAGCACCCTGCTCAGATATTTGTGAGCACCCTGGGCATTAAATAAATTAAATAATAAAGTCATTGAATTTAAACTACCGTGTGCCTGAATACACGTTTAACCGTTTAATTATATTTATAAACATAAAGTCATAAATCAATAGGTACAACCGTCGTATTTAATACACCATTCTCACGAAAATAACTTCAGGTTATAGAACCATTACGGTGCCTATATAAAATGGAATTTATGGTCGTATAGAACTGCTTGGTAATCGTGTTGACATGTTTAACCTTCATTTGTCACTAACGTAATTTACCATTTCTACAAAAGATGAAACTTCAGATTATTTTTAGGCTACTGTAATACTGATACCTACTTAACTAGAAATGTATAGTCAAAGACAAAATAAGGTGTACACAAAAATTCAAAAATATATGTCCCAGTTGCACTCTAATTCTGTGTAATAAGAACGTCGTAACATATTTATGAGCGGATTCTTTCGATACTTATTTTTGCACTTGACTGTACCGAAGTGAAATTTCATAAGTTGCGAAACTTCTATAGAGAATGTTCTCAACAATTAAAATTTTACAAGCAATACAATCACGTCAAAACCGTTGTATATGCATGCCTTTTAAGGTATATTTTATGCCTTGTTTACTCAATTGTGAAATACAACATTCCTCATATACCATAGACTAACTTATAATTACTTATAACCAGTGCTGAAATCATACAACAGGCAAAATTTACTAACGCCGCCTAGTGTCGAGATCGAGATACATTTTGGCTGTCGCATATTTTTGTATGGGCTTGACATATCTGGTATTTCTTTAATTTATGATAACACTTTTTTATAAGTTCACATGGAATCATTCTCAATGAGAACTTATTTTTAGTCTTATGAAAATTTCGCGGAAATTCCGAGTATATTCCCGCAATTTTGAGAATGTTCTACAACTTGTGTATTGCTAACTGTTACTCGACTATTAGTCTTTAAACTTCTAGACTACTCATACTCGTACTGGTTTTTCCTTTATGAAGTCTAATCAAATAATCATACGAGTAGGTACCTATTAAATAGTATCATTGCATCAGTGTTCTAGAACCCGCGGAGAGATATGAGATCACTATTGGGAAATCTTAAAAAACCGTATGTACCTACCACTCTCGTGTGTACTGATACCCAACCGTACCTATGTACTGGTGACGACAGTAAGAATATATTTGTCACCACCCCAGTCTTCCCATGGGTGTCGTAAGGGTAAATCTAGGTAACTGTAATGAAAGGGACCCAAATGGTCACTACTGACACTGACCATAGAACCCCTCACCAAAGATAGCCACTTTATAATCCTACCTTTAACATTTATACATCATTTTGGTATCCATAAAGGTATCTGGTCTAAGCTGTCCGGTATTCACTTTGAGCACTATATATCTCTCAAGACCTTCAGGTGTTCCCAAGGTCAAAAGCTCCTTCAAAACTTTAAATCACCTTAAGCATCCGTATCTCCCGCAGCGCAATCGTCCGAATCAGGGGGTCGTCTCCGTTCTCCACAAACTTCTTCACCGCGACCTCTTCCCCTGTATCCCTATTCCGACATTTTCCACATTAGTATACCAGCCCGTAGGACGTAGGACTGACCCCTCATCGAGTTTAGCATGTATCCCAATTCCGATATTAGTATACCAGTCCGTAGGACCCCTCATCGAGTTTAGCCACTTCGTAAACTTATCTTCAAAATTCATACTTCATTATAAAATACTTCAAAGGCACCTGGTTCAAACCGTCTTTTGTTTACTCCGGGCATAATAACTCTCTAACCCTTTAGGTGTTCCTAACGTCAAAAGCTCCTTCAAAACTTTAACTCGCCTTTATCATCCGTATCTCCTAAAGGCCCTAAAGCGCAATCTTCCGAATCATTACATTCATAGGTACTAACTTAATTTTAAAAGACCATAAAGGCATCTGATCCGGGCTGTCCTTTGTTTACTGCGGACATAATACCTTTCTAGACCTTTAGGAGTTCTTAGCAACTTTAACTCACCTTCAGCATTCGTATCTCCCGCAGGGCAATCTTCCGAATCAGGGGGTCGTCTTCATTCTCCACAAACTTCTTCACCGCGACCACTTCTCCCGTGTCTCTATTCCGACACTTGTAGACCAGCCCGTAGGAGCCCTCGCCGAGTTTTGCCAGTTTCTCGTATCGCTCCATCGCGCGGCTGCTGGCGCGCGATCTGGAAAGACGAAAATTTTTAAACCATTCATAAAACGGATATATCATCGTCAGCAGCATATTTTTATTACACTGGTGGACATAATTATGGGCCTCTCCTATTACCTATGCATATAGACGCATTAGGAAGTACCTAGTGCCCGTACTACTGTCCGTGTCCTAAGAAAGCAGTTTTTGCTATGAAACTCCATAGCAATAAGCTGCCGTAAGTTTTAGGCAAAAAGGTTCTGCTACGGAGTTTCATAGCAAATACTGCGTTCTACAGCTACACTATTCCGCTTATTCATAAGCGTCTGCTAACTTAACAAGCCGCTAAGTATTGTTTATCCCTTTTGCTTTTATGGACACATTCTTAAGACCAAACGGGAC
>JALPQI010002297.1:0-99171 GCA_025490895.1 Thaumatotibia leucotreta
GTTTCTACGCCAAACGGTACAAAATCGTACTCTTTGCCGAGGCCCTTATATTTATTACGTTTTAAAAATTCGGCATTTTTCAGCCGCAGCGGCTGCCTTAAACGTAGTTCGTTGAAGATGGGACGGTGCCAGGGTATCTACGCAAGTAGCATCCCATACCAACATCCGTCCCAAGCTCCAAGGAACCAAAGACACACCATCAGGTCTCTTACCATCATCCCTAATAATACCAGTAGGCTCAAGAAGAGCAGGTACGTTGATCGTGGCAAGAGACCTGCGGATTATGTCGTTAAGCGTCGCATGTCTGGAAATACGGCCTGCGCTTTTTTGACAACTTAGTCCGTGGTGTCCCAGTCGGTCCACGTCTGTGCCACAACAGCATAAGTGAGGGGGTAGAAGTGAGTGGGGAGTCTCAGGCCGGTTGCGAGCCTAAGAGAGGCCGGATCCAGGAAAGTACCAGTACTAGCCGAAGGATGGGCATGCAGCCAGTAACCAGCTTCCCGGGTTCCGACCGCCAAAAGTCTCGCACGATCCGGACCTGCAGAGCTGTTTAGAAGAGAATTGTATGTTAGATCACAATACACATTGTCCCAGCTCCTTTGCGATTTTAGGTTGTCAGGAAAATTTTTAGAAGGGCAAGCAATTTTGAATGCATTTTTGGCGTCCTCCAAACCCGCAGTCTCACAGTTAATAGGCAGAGCCCTTAGGATCTTTCCTGTGAGATCAGACGTGCTGTGGACGGATGCCAAAAATGCAGGAGAAGCCACACATGAAATTTTTCGTATCCCTAAACCCCCATACCGAATAGGGAGGGATGCTTGGGACCAGGAACGCTCCGTTAGCTGAATATTTAGAATTTTTTCTATGGTAATTTTGATTAAGTCGTCTAAAGGTGTTAATAAATTAATATTTTTCCAGAACGGACAGCAACGGAGCACGTATGTCAATTTAGGGACAAAAAGACAAAACTTAAGAATCGCAAGAGCATAATGAGGGCTAATTTCGAGTAGACGATTTGCGTGATTTTGGAATTTAGAAATCGAGTTAGAAATATATATTCTTTTAGTTAGATACTATGTTTCTTAAGAAAAATTGTTATTTTTTATCCATTCTTTCAAATGATACCATAAAATTACGAAAAACGATCTAAAATAGAGTAATTAAGAGACGCGTAGCACGATAAACGGTAAAAACGGATGATCATAAACCATCTGATTTATCGTAATGATAAAATCATTAAGACACGCGCACTTTTACTGTTCAATTTGGGACGCTTCATAATGAAATTAAACAGCATGCAATAAAATAATTAAGTATATTTAAAATAGTATTTTGTACACTTATGAAAGTTATGAATAATAAACATGTGATGTAAATGTTTATATTTTTTGTAATTTAAGCTCGATATCGAAATATTTATATTGTACCCGTTACCTTAATAGAAATGCGATCGTAAATCATCGTTTAAATTACAATCGGACGGAAAATACGGACATACAGATAGGTATAGAATAGATGGAGTCATTTTTATTGGCAGAAATGACGTCAAACATCCTATATACAGGGTGTTCCACGAGTCACTGAAAGCCTTGAACGGGGTGATTTAGTAGGCTATACTGAACAACTTTTAATATGGGGATAATCACGAAATCTAAAAAAAAAAAATTGTCTTTTTCATACATTTTGACCGATTGATCACGACATTTTATATGAAAAAGGCAATTTTTTTTTGAGATTTCTGGGTTAGCTCCATAGTAAAAGTTATTCAGTTTAACCTACCAAATCACCCCGTACAAGGTTTTCAGTGGCTCGTGGAACACCCTGTAAATTTGACCTTATTAAAAATGTGACTATTTTGAGTTATTTAAATTCAACTACCTACCACTTTGTTGATTGAAATAACTTCCTTTATCTGGCCTAGCTAACTCACAAATCCATCAACAGACAAAGAGTGTTCTAAATTTATTTATCTATCTACAGAATATCAGATCAGATATATCGGAGCGGCCAGGGTGCTCACAAATATCTGAGCAGACCTCTATTGTCATGGCGTTAGAGTGCATTTACATATATTTTTCAGCACCGTGGCTCATTTCTCTCGCCGTGCCCATGGCAAATATCTCTCGCCATGCCCATGGCAAATTTTCCTTCAACAGCCTCTCTCCACCGTCCCCAAATGACGGTGCAAAAACCGTCCCAGCATCGTGGGATGCGACCCGGCCACAGCTGCAGTAGCGGAAACGCGGGAACAGCCACACGTACTCCAGGAAGAGTATCTTTAGTATATTCATTCAGCACCGTGGCCGCTCTAATGTATCCGATGACGACTGTACAGTGAAAAGGCAAAATGACATTCAGTTTTCTCCTAAAATCTCAGAGACATGATCGGCAATAGTGCGCGCCGCGTCGCCAGTGAGTATAGTGCGATGCGTGCCCTCAAGTCGGTGTGTGTGTAGCTCCCCTTCACACAGGTCTTTCAGCCCATAGTCTTCGTCTAAGCCCGGGTAGCCGTCACTCGCCGTGAACAGGGTTACGGCTGCTTGTAGTTTTGACTCAGGTTTGTATCTGGCAGTAGGAAACAGTATGTATTAGTGTGGTAGGTGGAATGCGGAAATGGTGATGCGGTGGTGCGTGAAGTCTGCCTTAAGGCCTGGTCACTACTTTGGTTTAAGGCGACCAGCGGGGCAGTGGGGCGTCCATGTTAAACAAATGCAAACGCATGAGAGTGGTCTGAGCGCACGCCGCCCAAATATTCAATCAATGTTTTGATTGGCTATACATATTCTATTTGCATTTGTCAAAGATGATATATGCCCGGTATTAAGAAAGGCGCTAAGTTCTGCCCATCTTGGTTAAATTGCACAATTGATTTTGGGGGCATTTTTGAACTCGCGTTAGATTTCCATGTTTATATAATATGGTCGCAGTGTGGCGGTTATTTTGCGTGTTTACAAAGTTAAGCGTACCTGTTGCCAAGTTCTAGCCTGCGGCGAAACCTGTGCGCGATATCGTTCAACGCTGATTTCTCCACCTCAACATGGGCACCAGTCGCGACGAGGATTTCTGCCAGTTTATCTATCCGTTCCTCCCAGTCCGATAACTGTTTGAGGTGCTGTGATACCTATTGAAAGAACATACATTTTAAACCATTATGAAAACAAGAAAATGCGACTACCTGACATCGGTTAGTCAGTAGACATAATAACAACAAGAAGACTTCAAAAAAAGAAGTGTACAAGTTCTTAATGGGTCAGCAACGCGCGAACCCCTGGGGTCGCAGGCATCTATAGGCTACGATGACCGTTTGACACCGACGTGATATAGAAAAAACCATCAAAATGTATAACGCAAACATCAGAAGCCTATCGAGAAGCGGTAGCTATGATTCGAGCATTTTAGTACTAACCTGTACTGAATCCAGACCGTAAAACACGTATGCCATATAGACGAACAACTCAAGCTCGTTCTGCAAAGCACGCTCAAGGGTTAATGCGATATACGCCGGCGAGCCTTCGACCAGTACAAGACGAACTGCGCACTGTTCCCGCTCCAGTTGTAAAGCCATCTCGAACGCCACGCTGGCGCCGAAGGAGTACCCAAGCAGCGTATAGGGTGGCGGCTGTACTGCGCGTATTTGCTGTACGTAAAACTCAGCAAGAAGTGTCATGTCGTCTAGTGGTGCTGAACTAACACATTGGAGCCCGTACACAGTGCCTCGTATACCCGTCGCTATGCCTCGCAGCGAATTAACCACGCCTTCAATTGGATGTACCTGCCAATGTCAAGTCAACAATGAGTAAGTACAAGAAATGTTTTTTTTTATATTTTAAGTTTCAATCAGTCCAGTATCTATGTATTTGTATTACTTTTTTCTCTTTCGCAATTATTATTTTATTTTGTATCGTTGGACTAAGGAAGAGTGATAGAGAAGCTGGGTCGCGTTTTATAAAGTTACAATTTACAATTTCGCTGTTTGCCTCTCTAACGCACGCACATATTGGCTAGAAAGAAAGGCAAACAGCGAAATTGTAAATTGTAGCTTTATAAAACGCGACACTGATTTAACTTCACTCAGATTAGTCAAAGTAATTAGCAGGGATAAAAATTTGAGAATATTTTACCAGGAGACATACCATAAAAACTGTTCTGTCATCCGAACTAGAAGATGGCTGTGACGGTAGCGTGACGAGCACTTGTTCGGGAACTAATGGAATTTCCAGGTCAGGTCTATTAATATCCGCAGGAACTGCTTGTCCAGATGTGTCTATGTTACGGAGTTTGCTGAAGGTAAGCGCTCGGATCTCTTGCACGCTGAGCAGCAAATCATATCTGCGTTCCAACGTGTGCTTGATCTCCGCAGCCATTAAGGAATCCATGCCCAATTCGGCCATCGTTGCCGTCTCCGGTATCTTATTTAGATCCTTGAAACCTGTAATATTTTTTTTATTAGGGACTCCGCTAGCTGGCACGAATACCCGTCGCGTGCGCACGCTCGCGGGTCCTGTACGGTATTAAAATCCTTCTCCCGCGCCCGCATCAGTTAGCGCCGTTCATACAATTTCTTGTTTGACGAGCGTCCGTACCGGGTAATCCGCATCAACTAGCGGAGGCTCTTAATCTGACATTCTATACAAAGTGGAGGAAACGAAGTGGGAAAGCGGATCCTGGCAAAGGCCGGGATAACGAAGAACCCGACATTCTAAATTAATTTCAGGTGGAGATTGTCATTACAATAGCAACTGCTTACCTAGAATATTGGCAATGGCCTGCGCTAGACCCTGCGCCGGCTTATCATGTGCGCGACTCCTGTCCGCCAGCACAACGGAAGAGACGACGACGTGTGGCGATGACAGCAGTGACCCCAACGTGGCGAGGCAAGACGCAATGCGCTGCGGCATGGTGCCGGCCAGCTAATGCCAAAAGCATACTAGGTAAACACAGAGGTTCATATTTTCTGCGCACACATTTGCGTATAATGTAGCAACGATTCCCACTAAACGGGCGGAGTCAAGTCAGTGGGAAAAAGGAACGAACTATTCTTTGCTTGCTTAAACCTCAAACCTTTGTTAGTCAAGCCATGCTACGTATTGGTTTTAAGCTAGGTTCGAAGGCAGTTTCCGCACTTTTCTGTGTGCACTTAGTGCAACATCACCAAAACAATAAACAGACTAATTCGTACATTTACAATAGACTTTCTCAGAGGCGTAGAGTATATATAGTATAAGTACTTTGATTTTTTTACATCGCTCACTAGACAACTAGTCGCATTGTCATCACCACCCCATACAAGTTAGAAAAGGCTCACCTCCAAATCCTCTCCGTTTCGCATGGCGGCTAGCACGCCAACATCGCCGACGCCACCCCACTGCACCGCCAACGCCGGCAGCCCGTCTTGTCGCCGCATCTCGCATATCCGTTCCATCCCGCTGTTGCCGTAACCATAGTTGCTCTGCCCGGCGTTGCCGCGCCCGCAAACCAGTGATGAGAACGCCACAAAGTGGTCCAACTCAGGTGCCAGCTTGCGAGATGCCGCATCCAGTTCACGTGTCGCTGGCAAAACGCGAACATTAAGTACCAGTTAATTAAGATATTAGTCATTAAGGTATGTATATTTCAATAGCTATGTTACAGTTTCAAATTTGAGTGTTATCTGCTTAAGAGTCATGTGCAAATACTTAATATCAAAATTAAAGGTGGGTTATGTTAGGTAAGGTACTGCGGCCCTAGCGTGAACTTCGAAATCCGCAAATTTCGAGGATTTGTCTCTCTCACTCTAATGACGCCTTCGTTGGATTGATAGAGATAAATCTTCGTTTATACGAATTTCGATTTTCGCGTTAGTAAGCCTGATATCAGTATTAGGTATTATGATCCTCGAGCAATCTACTAATTTCCCATGGCTATGAAAGAAGTTTGTGAGCCCTGTGGGTATAAAGCACTTGCAAACAGTGAGAAAGTACACCCAACCATCAATCTTAGGCCCGATGACTTCACGGAAAGTGTCGATCGTCTGGTTCTCGAGGAGCGCGTCCCTCAGCACGACAGCTAGGTTGAATATCCCGCCGATCGGTGCGAGCGCAGCAGCCGACTGCAACAGCGAGCGTGCGCCCGCCGCCGTCGTGGCGTCATCGGTCGATAGCAGCACGTGGACTCCGGCCTTGCGCCACCTACGAGCAAACCCGTCTTGAAATATTCAAAGCGCTGCTTGTCTTCAAATGTGAGTTAACTAATTTAGTTTTTACTTGCGAATACACCATGCTTGATAACCAGTGCGGACGCCGTTGCGTGAATTCAGTATTAATGTGCGCGCGCCGCGTCCAGCCAGCCAGTCTCCCAACTCCAAGCCAAAACCACCAAGTCCACCTATGAAATGAATAAAAAAATAAAGTGTACATACTTACTATGGACGTACGACTTAGATATAAGTATGTATTTCAGCACATAGTTACCAACGAGAATATAGCTCTTTTTGGGGTGCATGTAGATGCGTGGCAAGGCAGACACTAGGCGTGCTTGCGTAAGTTCACCGGTCACCTCTTCTCGTACCCGGATAAGAACCTTGCCGATGTGCTTTCCCGTTGCCATGTATCTGCGTGAAAAAATTGGCATTTAGGTAACGAGAAGGCAAAACACATGTTAACTCGGGGGGTTGATTAATTAACTCACCGGAAAGCCTGCTCAAGCTCATCATCCGCATACACTGTCGCTGGCAGCGGGCGAACCACACCGGAGGCAATGCCTTCAATCATGCAGCGTACCATCTCATCCTTCTCGGGAAAGTCGTACTGGTTTTTGTCGTAGAAACACATATCGAATAGAACACCGTGCACTGTCGTATTTTTTAGCAGCACGGCCATGCCGAGCATACTGTTGGCGCTGATGTCCACTTTGCCTATCTCCAGAAAGCGGCCGCCCGTGGCGAGACAGCGCAGCGACGCTTGCAGCTTGTCGCCTGCGAGCGAGTTGAGCACAAGGTCAACGCCGCGGCCGCGCGTACCACGCAAAACTAATTGTAAGAACGAGCAGTCGCGTGAATTTCCGATGTTTGCGTCCGGTAGCTGTGGAAAGCGCTCGCGGAGAAAGGCACGTTTTTCAGGCGTGCCCACGGTGGTGAAAACCGTGCAGCCGGCGTGCAGGGCGATAGCAATAGCCGCCTGACCCACGCCACCTGCTCCTGCGTGAATCAGCACCACTTCACCACGACGCATACGCCCACGTATTGCCAATGCGTAATACGCCGTCATGTAAGCTATGGGTACGGTTGCCGCTTCCTCTAGTGTCCATTCTTTTGGTACTTCCCACATCAATGTCTCATCGGCCATCACCGTGGTCGCTAAACCTTTAGAAGGAACCACACCCAACACGCGCTTGCCATTTGTTAAGCAGCCACTGAACTCGAGACCGATGATACTTTCCTATGAAAAAATTGGATAGAAAATTAAGAAAGTATCAAGATATCTTACGAAAGAAAAATCAGGTGACATCGATTAAGTACATAATATGTATTAACACTTACATACGACTGAAATAATAACCATCTTCAGATACATAATCAAATTCTATTTGAAATAACTAAAATGGTATATTTTAAAGGAATGAGGAGATATATTATAAACCTACCTTTTCAGCGAAAACTGCCGTAAGAGCATCCGATACAGGAAGCATCTTGCCTGTGGCAATCAAGATGTCTCGGAAGTTAAGCGCGGAGTAGTAAACATGGCACAAGGCTTTCTGTTGGTGGGCTGTAACTGGTGCGTGCTGTAGGTCACTTTCAACCCAACGCAGAGAAGATAGGTCTCCTCGTGTCTGCGTTATCACGTATGCATTCTCCACCTGAAGATAGAGTTACTGTAATTCAAAGAATATCGTGATGGGTGCACCCATAGAGACCCCAAGTCTTCCAGTGGGAGGCGTAAAAGTCGACTAAGGGATTGAAGTGTTTCTGACCATTTATTTATTTAAGATTGAAGCTGGGCAGCAGCATCATCATAGTGGACACACTACTGCGTCCACCAAAACCCAGCGTAGCGATTATGAGCACCTCTTAATGTGTCCATTCGCATCGCTGGGACCCTAGCGGCACCGAAAACGTTAATTAAAGGTAGATTCAGTTAACAGTTCAGTTGAAGACGTGTAAATACCTGAACAGGGTTGTCCTTGGTGTCTAGTGGCAGGTGGCGGAAAGTGCCCCAAACGCCATTGCGCAGCACATTGAGGGTCAGGTCAAGTTGGACTTGTTCCTTATAGGCGGGAGAATCAGGGTCGAAGGCGTCTTCGGCGCCCGGTAAGCAGTAGAAGCGTAGGCGGTTGCCACCGGGCTCCCGTCGCAAACATGTCCCAAGGCCCTGAACAGGATGACGGGCGTAAGGATAAGGCCTACCGTGAGCCTTAATTGACACGTTTTCTCCCTGTTACATTTACATTCCAATCTACAAGTGCGGGAGATAAGCAACACTTCGGTCGTGGATCGCGGTACGCTTTAAGGGGTTAATTCATTATGATAATATTGATACTGATTTTTTTGCTAGATTGACTAGATAGCATACCTTAATACTAAATTTAATGTAGCGGCTGATGAATATACCGGTTCATGATCAAATATACGAGTATTGAGGAAGTCTAGCGCGGGCCATTCTAGAACGCAAGAACGCAACAGGAGCAGGAAATAGAATGAAAAAATTAACGCGTATTAGCTCGGATCTTTACTGCAGAGAAACTTCGTACATAACGATTGTCCCTTCTATATAAAACTCGAATGGTAAAATGTAACCATACGCTGGCTCATAGGACACTGGATGCGGTTGAATACCTGAATGCCAGATGTGGGCGAGCGAGACCACACGTAGACGCGGATGTCCTCGCTCTCGGCGCGCTTCATGGCGTCTTTCATTTGTTCCAACCAGGAGTAGTCGTCCTCGCGAACTTCTATAATGATCTTATTCGTAGGTACATCTACGGCACGTTTTAGCAGCATGTACACACATGACGCTGTACTAAGGCGTGATACCTAAATTGTTAATTAAAAATCATTATTAAGGATTACAACTACGATTAAGATTTAGTAATAAACTTTAGAAGAAAAGCAATAAATTACTTACCACGTTGAGACCATTAGCAGCAAAAAACTTATAGGTTTCAGACTCTTCTAATGTACAAAGGGCCTCTTTCAGAAGCACAAATGTACTGTTAGCGTTAAGCGCGGCTAAAACTATTTTCGGAACAGCTTCATCATTAATCGAGGCTTGCACACTATTTGACTCTTTTGCCGAGGCGGATGTCGTCGATGTTACGTTCTTCGGTGCAGCAGATTCGTTGGTCGTTGAGGACTGCATGCCGTAAAGTGCAGTCGACTCTTTGATCGTCGAGGTCGATTCTCCATTCATCGGTACACTCTCTACGCAACCGCCGTTTATTGAGGAAGGAACATCTTTGGGCGCGGCAGATATACTGGACGCTGCCGTTGTTGATGCAATCAAAGACGGTTCATCGTCCAGTGTCCCCGAAACACTGTTCGTTGAGGGGTCATCATTTGGCATGGCTGGTACACCGTTCGTCGAAGCCGGCTTATCATTTATCGACACGTTGCTACACAACATTACATTGCATGGATCTTGATTGCTATCCTTATTCAGTACCTGAAAAGATTTTGTTAAGCGGGTTGGATATAAGACTTTTTAAGAGACCTGAAATAAGTCTTGCGATGAATTGGTTATTCTCCATTTATTCCCAATCTCATTTTTTTTGACAACACACATAGGTATGTATGTAATAGTGCACCTTGACTTGTAGCGGCTCCATGGAGGCAGTATATTTCGGAGCATCAGCGCCTGCCGCCAGAGAAGCCTCCACTCGCAGTGTTCCCGCAGATGGTTCCAACTCTAGACCTGCGCATGAAAAAAGTACGAAACATAACTAATGTTGTACCGTCATACCGCACGTAATGAAAAATATGAATCCATAACTGGGTTACCTTCGCACCTAGGGCATATAATAATTATAAGAGGATATGCAAGAGGTGATTGTTTGCTAATACGTACACTCTTTCACTTTGAGTATGAAACTTAATCTCAGTGTTGTGGGCCACGTTGGGCGCCACATAAGAAAGAATATCCCAAGTCCCAAGTCTGAATATTGTATAATACTTACAATCTTTCACATAAGAAACAAGCATATTTGAAATGTATCAATCATGGGACGTGGGGTCAAGGGTTCGGGCCCCACGTTGGGCGCCATACATGAGACGATATCCAAGGGGTGAATGTTTAATAAACACCCTTTACATAACAAATAAATATATTTAAAATGTATCATTCACACGTTAAAACAATTAATACTCAAACTAGTAAAAGTCGTCAGAGTTTCTGCCGACAAGCGAGACCCCGGCGCGCGGCTAATTCAAACTCTCGGGTTGCTTTACAATTTATTTTCTATCCAAGTACGATCCACTAGTATCGAAATCAAATGTTTATACTCGTACTAGGGGAATGCATTAAGGACTTTGAGATGGGAGTACCTACCATGCATAACGTGTGGCAGTAGCAGCTCCTCAACGGGACGCTCAAATGCTGACTCTGCGACTTTGAGATGTAGCGATCCGTTCTCGATCACTAACTGTAGTGCTACAGTCAGTGCGTATCTCATCGAATAATCATCATCTTCTAAACACGTGTCTTCAAATGGCAGAAATACTTGTGTTTCAAGCGTAGGTAAGGCTTGGACGTTGACCCGACGCGGAGCCAGCGAAGCACTTGCACCTTGGAATTCTAAACCCCCAGAGACAATGGCTTCTATGTCGTTATAGCGTTTGACGGGCACAAGATTGGTATCTGTATCTATAGACTCGCGGTGTACTTTTGGATCGATCACTAAACGCTGCAGGCGAGTAGGTATATAGAGAGCACGTGAATCGGTGCCGATAAGTCCAAATTGCAGCATTGAATCCATGAAGGTGACCCAGTTGTTCTCCCATTTTATCAAACCACGAGTGCCGTGTGCATCTGAAGACTTTATGCCTTGGAACAAGCCCTTATAGTTGCAGCCGCGTAGCCTAAATTCTTTGTAAATGTCTTCAGAATCTAAGGGTGGCAGGTCCTCATGATTTTCTTCTTCGGTTAGTGCTTCGTCGGGTAGGCGTTCGGCCGCGGGGTCGTCTGCGAGCCTCACCGTCCCGGTAGCTACAACAGCCCCGCCTTCGCAGATCTCGAATTCCCCCGTGGTTCTCAACAATGTGATGAGGAACTGCACAGGTGAGTCTGCTGACACGATGGTGGCGCGGCGGAACTGAAAGTTTTCCATAACCACCGCCCCCTGTTCTATGTCCAAGTTGTTCATCTTTGTCACCGTTCGCCATACTAACATCTGATGGTTATAAAAGAAAACTTACAGAAAAGTACCGAACTGTGGTAGTAGGTTATGTAAATGTGAATTATGAACATCAGAACAACCGCATACAATTTAAAACTTACTATGTATCCTGCAGCGGGAAAGAGAACTCTTCCATCAATATTATGTCCGGCAATAAACGCATCTTCGGGGTTGTTGAGGTCGTACTCAACGACATTCTCGCAGGAGCCGGGAATGTTGAAGTTGGCTACATTCCATTCGCAGGAATGGTCCCAGGAGATGGACGACGCCAGACCAGGCGTGCCGCGTGAGACCGGCCAGGATATATCCGGGTACAGGCGCGATACCTATTACACGATTAAAATCAGAGACAGGCACATTCGCAGCAGATCACACAGGACGTAAAATTCTGAGAATGTTTTATTCATTGTAAGCCGAAGAAAGGCTTATGACGTCACATTCTGAGAACCTCGCTTTCTAGTTAAATAGGTAATATTGGCCCCATGTAGTAAAATTATAGTAATACAAAAAAAATGCATTTCCAAAAGTACATAAATAGCTAATTAATCCCACAATTATGTTTGATAAATCGACCCAATGATAGGTTCCACTCCACTCTGGACATTCAGCCTAAATCTGACCTAACCTAACTCTCACTTAACCTAACTCCGACTTAAAAATTAGTCATGAATTATAGTTGCAACAAAAAAACGACCAAACGGCTATTAACCGAACATTTTGCGGCGGGATTCTTTGAAAATGAAAAGAGAAGTGTGTAGAAAAACCATCAAACCACCAAATAAATGTCGTCACCTGTGGCTGGGCACCATGAGCGTAACTTTTGCCCACAGCTGCAAGCAGATGTACGAGGACGTCGGGCGAGTCACGAAGAATCAGGGGCACGTGGGCAGCCTCTGGCATCGCCCGTCTCAATGTCGCCTACGGAATAAAGTGTCCGGTGAACGGTATTCTAAAATTTTGAAATTAGTCTTGTGCTTATTTTTTCAATGTTTCCTTAACAATTCCGCTGACCGTGAAAGAGTTATGCGTTAACCATACAAGCACCCCGCCTGTTGACGTAGTGTCACCAAAAAGCGTTAAATTAACGATGAAACATTAATTATCTTGTCACTTAATAGGCTACTTGACCCATTTTTAAAGTTTGTCGTATATTATTAATCAATATCAGATTAACGGAAAAAATATATAAATATATTTTTTCACGACCTAGAAAACCGCAAAATTATAACTTAAAATTTAAACTTTTGTTACCGCGCGAAAACGATACTAGCCATGTTAATGCTTAGATTATCTGTGGTGTGACGTCACTCAAACCGAAAACAATCATTTGACATGTCACTTATGTTATGTCAATGTCACAGCAAAGCTACATGCCTACATGTCCATGGCGAACTTCACTCGTATAATATTCGACATGAAATTAGTTTTTATCCGTGCGGTGACGGAGTAAGAATACAAAAATCACCGCCCCTCTCTTCCCGTGGGTGTTGTAGGAGTCGACTAAGGGAAATACTGAGTATCCAGCTTCTCAGCCGGTGGTAGGGTATTTTTACTAGTACCCGCCTGGTTGGCTACCACCGTACATTCGGTGTAAACGCCCGTGAAATGACTTACCTTCGTGTTTGCCGTGTTTCGGGGTCAGCCGGTGTATTTACCAGCATCTAGCGGGCCAGCAAGGCGGTGGCAACTAACAGGTTACTGATTGTCTCCTGTTCGTTGCCGCCGCGATTTGGGCTCTACTTTTCACTTACGATCAGGTGGAGTGGAGCCACTTTGTTGTGCCAACATAAAAAAAAAAAAAAAAAAGATCCTATGACGTCACATCATGGCCGACACCGTTTTCAGAGTACGAAATAAAAAAAAATAAAACAATTTTTTCAATAAAAAATATGTACCCATCAAACACTTTTAATACACCGTAATCGAAAAATATTGATCTTTTCAATAAATACTACAGAAAATAATAATTTTTTGCACTAAATTTGATATGAGTCAAGTAGCCTATTAAGGTGCAAATTGTCTATATTAGGGATTAGGCGGCTGACGAAACGCGCGTGCAATTTTTTCTTTGTGATCGAGTATATTCCGTACTACATGAAAAATTGTTACACTTCATCAATGAATCATATTATAAAT
The DNA here is from genome assembly GCA_025490895.1 of Thaumatotibia leucotreta. Classification (NCBI taxonomy): domain Eukaryota; kingdom Metazoa; phylum Arthropoda; class Insecta; order Lepidoptera; family Tortricidae; genus Thaumatotibia; species Thaumatotibia leucotreta. Next base: position 13,501 of record JALPQI010002297.1, read on the forward strand.
AAAAGGTTTGTTTGTCTATGAATAAATAGTTACCTGCAGCAGCGCATGCGGCGCCACCTCCACTAGCAGCGCGCGCGCCGGAACTTTCGCCAGCGCGCTAGTGAAGAGCACCGGCGACAAGAGGTTGTTCACGTGGTACTCAGCACTACTCAGTTTTGCTGCAATCACGAGCTTGGATTAAGAAAAGGAAACAACATAGGTACTCTCGGCATCATTCAAGTCACACAAAAGCTCTCACATCACCGAAGTGTCAAAACTGGAATTGAATTTTAAGCTCTTGTAAGTACTCTGCTCTTTGCTCGGTTAGTTCTATATTTTTTATTTATTTTTGTAATAGGCTTACTTATGGCCACAGACTAAGCAAGGGCAGAGACGTCGCTTACGATGGAGTGAGTTTGCGCAGAAGGTGCCTATTCACCCTTGCTTGAAGTTATACTGATGGATTAACTACTCATCATTGGTGTTGGACGAATGATTTGATGAGATGCTGCGGATTTATCCACTGTTAGCACCTACAAAATTAGCCACCTCTTAAGGGCAGAACCGAAGGCCTTGGAACGTGTAGCGCAATTCGACCTGGAGAGAAGTAATGAGAGTGAACAGAATGATTATCTCTGCGAGAAACCAATCACAGAAAGTAACAATAATCATCTCCAGGAAATGTTTCATATTAGTAATTCAGATATTAAGTAAGATTGTAGTACCAATACTCACCCAACTCCGAATCCCATTTGTCCAGTGGTATAGAGGAGGAGAGCCAGCGAGCACTCCGCGGCTTGGGTTCCGGAATGACAAGCTTCAATCGCTCAAGCAAAGGCGGGCCGACTTCAGCGATGTACGAACTGTGGAAAGCTATATTGCCAGTGTTCACCGCCTTCACGAACACACCCTCTGACGACAGCTGCTCAACGAATCCCTGAACGGACCCTGAAGGACCCGATATCTGTTAAAAAGGTTAATTACTTTTGTATGCTTTCGTAGTCCTTGCTCATTATTCCACGTGATCAAGTACCTACATTGTGCAACGCTAGATGGTATGCTAAAAACCCGTTGTTTGATTGAGGTTTTATTAACCAGGGTCCAATAAGGAAAAATTGCAGTGTACCTACTCAGAGTTTTGCTATAGGAACAGAATTGGCAGAATGATTGAGAATTTGTTTGGATAATGTATGTCGAAAAATCCTGAATGACGAAAGCGTCGGTTACAATTTAATAATTAGGTAACTTTAATAAATATCTAACACTCTATTTGGTTTACCATTAGCATTCACACGCAGACAAGAGCATACCACTTCAGCTAGGCTATTAGCCTCTTTTCCCTTCTTCTATATACTGGCTATCAATAGAAACGTCAGCTGCATTTTAGATGTGAACAAGTTCGGGCACACATTCAGCAGTTAGTGCCCGCACCTGTTCAAGGTAGCAATGTAGGTACATGATGCAGAGCATTTTTGAAATTTCGATTACGGTTCCGTTTCGGAAATTGATTATCTTTTGAGTTTGAGTTTATTATGCGATGTTCTGAAACGTTGATAATCGCTACATTTGCATTTTGTACTGCACATTGACATCTATAACAGCTCGTCAAGTACCAAAAAAATGACCAAGTAAGGCTTACCAATAAATATGTAAAGATCAGTACCATGAACCTTCCATGAGAACATTCTGATTTCTGGAAACTTCTTTGCGATACATTGCTAGTTCGAACCTGTTTCACCGTGACGTTGTCAGGCGCGTTGTGGCCGACAATTTCGACGTCTCCTAGGCACTCGGCCTCATCCCAGGAGAGGCCGTTGACAGCCGAGACCCTGGGCGTCGGCCTCTCGTGCAGCAATCAACGCCCGCACCTGTTCGAGCCAGTCTCACCGTGACGTTGTCAGACGCGTTGTGGCAGACGATCTCGACGTCTGCGGGGCAGCAGCGCACTGCCTCGTTCCAGGAGAGGCTGATGGCAGCCAAGACCCTGGGCGCCGGTCTCTCGTGCAGCAATCAACGCCCGCACCTGTTCGAGCTAGTATCACCATGACGTTGTTAGACGCGTTGTGGCAGGCGACCATGACGTCTGCGGGGCAGCAGCGCTCAGCCTCATCCCAGGAGATGCCGATGACAGCCAAGACCCTGGGCGCCGGCCTCTCGTGCAGCAATCAACGCCCGTCATCTGTTCGAGCTAGTATCACCGTGACGTTGTCAGGCGCGTTGTGGCAGACGACCTCGACGCCTGCGGGGCAGCAGCGCACGGTATCGTCCCAGGAAAGGCCGATGGCAGCCAAGATCCCGGTCGATGGCCTCGCGTGCAGCAATCAACGCCTGCACCTGTTAGAGCCAGTCTCACCGTGACGTTGTCAGGCGCGTTATGGCAGACGACCTCAACGTCTGCGGGACAGCGACGCACGGCATCGTCCCAGGAGAGCCCGATGACAGCGAAGACCCTGGGCGCCGGCCTCTCGTGCAGCAATCAACGCCCGTTCCAGCCAGTTCCAGCCAGTCTCACTGTGACGTTGTCAGACGCGTTGTGGCAGACGACCTCGACGTCTGCGGGGCAGCAGCGCACGGCCTCGTTCCAGGAGAGGCCGATGGTAGCCAAGGCCCCGGTCGCTGGCCTCGCGTGCAGCAATCAGCACTCGCGCCTGTTCGAGCTAGTCTCACCGTGACATTGTCAGGCGCGTTATAGCAGACGACCTCGACGTCTGCGGGGCAGCGACGCACGGCCTCGTCCCAAGAGAGACCGATGGCGGCCATGGCCCCGCGCGCCGGCCTTGCTTCCAGTGTGCAGCGCCCGCGCCAGTAGGCGCACAGCACCGTCTGTTCCGTCGTTAGCGCGTTGTCCGCGTACGCGCAAGCTTGTGTAGAGAAGCAAGTTAATTAAGTATAGGTACGGTCGAGGAAATTGATTGTTTAGCAGTTTTTATGGCTCACTTTACATTGGATGTGCTTAGTACATAAAACACAACTAAATTAACTTGAACCGTAAAGTGCTAAACATTCAATTTCCTCGACTGTACAAAACTTACTAACAAAGATTGTTTGTCAGTATGATATATGCGTATTATTTAAGTATATAAGTAAATGATCAAGTTATAATGCTGATATGACTATGATCGACGAAACAAAGAGTGTGAATACTGGCTGAACCATGTAAGTCCAAATACGATTTTGTAGTAAAATTTGAACGGAATAAACTCGAATGCAATAAGAAATAATCTAGGACAGTTAGGACACTAACCAATTTCGCCCAGAGAGTGCCCAATGATGCCGTCGGGGTGCACGCCAAGCTCACTTAGTACGTCTAACAGTGCCACCTGCACGGCAGTGATGGACACGAAGCAGTTGATGATGTCATCAAACGCGGCATCTGGCGCCTCAGCAACCATGTACTGGAGGTCCACTCCGTACGGCTTCAGTGCCGCCGCCGACCGCGCTATGCTTGCCGCGAACGTTGGTAGGCGCAACAGCTCTCGCGCCATGTTGGGCCACTGTGAGCCCAAACCACTCAGCACGAACCAGACAGGACGCTCGTCGCTCTCCAGTACTCCTTGTATGGGCGTACCCAGTACGACATATCCGCGTCGTGGATGCGCTGATATCGCCTGTGCGTGAACGGCGTCTATAAGAGCGTGTAGTTCTGCGTCACGCGGGTGCATTGCTGCTAGCTGGAGTATTTTCTCCACGGCCTCGTCGGTTCGGCCCGAACCCAGTACAAGTCGCGGTATTGGGTACTCAGCGAGTGGTAGCCGTGTACCACGTTTCGACTCTAGGATCACATGTGCGTTGACTCCTCCGAGACCAAATGAGTTGACTGCTACTAAGCCACCCTCCCACGGGGTGTTCTCGTCTACCACCTGACCAACAAAAACGAGGATTGTTCAACATTTATTACCATAATACTACTTATGTGACAAATGAATACCTATATACACCAAGTAATTTAGTAAATATTCGTACTGTTATCGATGGTTTTTTGAAAGAAATGTACAGTACAATCAGGTGTAGACAAAAGATGCCATACTTTGACGTCTTGTTCAAAACTAGTCAAGCTTAAGTACCTTGATTCGGCCATCATTAAGCGCTGGAATGTGGGGATTTGGCTCTTTGTAATGCAGATTGCCGGGAATGACTCCTCGTTCCATCGCGAGGACCACCTTTACGATGGAACACAGCCCGGAGGCGATTTCTGCGTGGCCCATGTTGGACTTAACTGAGCCGATCAGGAGCGGCGTCTGCCGGTCTTTGCAGAACAGCTCCGCGATCCCGTTTAACTCCTCCGGGTCGCCAACCTGCAGCAAGAGTATATGAAATGTACGTATCGAGATAAAGTGACCTTTGTCCAATATTGGAGTTTGGCTATTTCCGATACTTGGACCTTTGCTATAATAGGATAAATATTAAAATGGATATTAAAAGGGAAGGTATCCAAAACCTTCAGTGGTCTATAGATATGCTACATAGCACTTAGTTAAATAAATTGTAAAATAATTAGAAAAAAATATAAATTGATCTATTCTATCAGTTATGGTGAACCTACATTTTAAAAGGTATTCTCAAGTTTCTAAAAGGATATGTTCTAAAAATACGAAGTATGGTTTAAGAATTTATTTCTCCAAAAGAAAAAAGAAAGTATGTACCATAATGCGTCGTAATTACCATTGTCCCGGTGCCATGAGCTTCTACGTACATTACATCTTGCGGGCGCAGGTCTACCTCCTCGAAAGTTTCCTGCGCGAGTTGACGTTGCATCTTCCCAATCGGATAAGTGAATCCCTGCGTTTTATAGCCATCTGCGTTTATGCGTGCACCACGTATAGTGCAGTACAATCGTCGTGCGTTACAACGGCGTTGTAATAGCACGGCCACAACGGCCTCAGAGCGAACGAAGCCATTGGCGCTTGCATCAAAAGCGGCACAGCGCCCTTCCGGTGACAATGTATTCATTCGATGAAAGTTAAGCGAGGTAAAGGGACTGAGACAAATGTTAGTTCCAGCAACAATGGCGGCATCGCAGTGCCCAGCTCGAATATCATTCACGGCTTGTGTCAAGGCGGATATAGAGCTGGAGCAGGCAGTGTCGATAGCAATAGAAGGCCCTTTCAGGTCGTAGGTGTAAGATATTCGGTTAGGGAGCATGGTGCGGCTGCAGCCGGTTAAAGCGTAGCCGTTGATTTTATCAGGGTCAGCGCACCAGAGCCCTTCGCACTCGGAGCCGCCGACGGCGACGTAGACGCCGGTACGAGAGCCGCGCAGTTCAGCAGGGCTAAAGCCGGCGTCCACGATGGCCTCGTGTGCCACCTCTAACAATAGTCGTTGTTGCGGGTCCATGAGGTTCACTTGCTTGGCGTGGATGCCGAAGAATAAGGCGTCGAAGTGCGATAGATTTTTGAGTTTACCGTTGCGAGCTGGTAGTCCATGTACACCTGGAAACGACAAAAACCTCAAGAGTTCAAGATAAACATATACTTAAGTATACCGGATCTTGTTATTCGGTATTTTTTGTGACTTCACACTTTGACAAAGTCGTAGCTCGAGGTGCAAGTAAAATTAACATTGTACAGTACCCGGCCTCCAACGACGATCATCAGCGGTGACAAGATCCACGCCATCAAACAGTTGCTGAGCGAACTCCTCGATGTTGCCAGACTCAGGCAGTCGACCTGATAGCCCTGTCAGCACCACGTCTCCGCCGTTACTTCCCATGGTCTGGTTAAACATAAATAAGTAATTAATGATCCTCACGGTTTTTACTATTGCCCGAGAGATATGTCTGTGCCGTTCTCGGCAAATTCCTAATGATTCATTGCACAGTGTGGGATTTCTGATCGGTTATGACCTTGATTTTATATTTACATTACGGGGATTATAATATTCTACATCCCTCACAGAAACTCTTTCTTAGATTTTGTATAGTAATCAGCTGATGAGGCACGGATCCAAGATTTCGTTCAGTGGAGGGGATCATTTTCTACCCAAGTTTGCACAAAGACACAATACTTTGCCAGACAATTTATTGAAACCTTAATAGAATAGTGTGTGACTATATACTATGTATGCCTTGGACGTAGTTTTACGTTTACTTACTTATCTTGTAAACGAATTGAAGATGTACCGTTTTCTAAATTATATTGCTCTATAAACACTTAGATATCGAAGAATGATATGAATGATACCTACGCTACGTGTGATCGATTGGTCCGATACCTATAGAGACTACACTCAGAGTGGAGTTCGATGCCCCTGCTACTTGCTTTAAAGACATTTCCACAAGGTCAATAGAGAAAATTAAATTATGTAAGGCTACGTAAACAAATCTCCAAAATTAAACAAAAAAACGAATTACGAATATTCCTCCCATTGATAAAAAAAGTAAACAATGAACTGAAAGTAAGTTAGACAAAGATGTGTAGAGTTCCGTAGTCTCTAGTGCTGTTACTATTTCTTGTTGGTATTTAAGTTGGTAACTTACCCTTTGGCTTTGATCTTGTCAATAATATCCAAATACAATTTTCTTTATTTGCTGCACTCTTTATTATTATTGCTAAAAAGATAGTTCCGTTTTGCAATAGGGTGGGCTCCCAGTTCTGGCTTTCTATACAAATACAGTACCGGAACCGGTAATTCCCGGATCTTCCCATACAAATTCAGACTCGGGACCCTTCCCTGCTTCGCAACTGAGGATTAGCGATTGGCATCTTGGCTTCGCATTCTGGACAGATTGAACAATGTCAAGTCAGAAGCGACTCTGTGCGACTCCTCCCACATGTAAACGCTTAAGGGTCTATTGTGTTTTTTGTGTAGGTACACGTACATTAACTAATTTATACAACGATTGGCGCCACGCGTATGTAAATGTGCATTATGGGTTGACCAAATGTCAGTATCGAGGCAGCAGGAGGGCTGACAATGACGATACACGAGTTTTCCGTCTCAGCGTGAATTGTAACATGTGTTTGGTGATGCCCAACTACAGAAAAGGGGTTGGTCTGTGTGCCCAACACGCTGAAGAACGTCTGAAGAGAGGTTTCGACTTTAATTTGAGTTTCAGGCATCGTAGCAGGTTCACGATACCATCCACCATGTTAGGTTTAGGTCTATAGATGAGGGCATTATTGGCGGACGAACAAGTTAAAAGACAACAACGAACGGACTATTCTAATTAATACATTTTCACTACTTAATTAAATCATATCTCACACCCTACACTAAAACATAATAACATAACTCACACAGACTTACTGCATCTGTCTTATTGTGCAAGATTCGAGTATTTTCTGGACTTCCTGGAAACTTTCGAACATATGATCGTGACAAACCTGCCAAACTATAAAAAATACCCAACTTCACTTTATTTAGATCCTAGACAAATTTTTTGGTAGTCGACCCAAGCAGTAATAAAATAAAACAGTGTTCTCACTCGATATGTTTATTTTTTCCAATCACATTTATTTCAAAGTTATAGCGTAGAACGTGGTAGAACTTACCCTTTACCTAATTCTTAATTTCTACATCGCAAGTTATAATAAATTAATTGTAACATTTTATTTAAGATAAACAATTCAATGTTGTTTTCAAAATACCTACATCACTTTACAAAACAACAGATTTTCGAGCATTTGATTCTGTTACTCCAAGTAAGGCGTCATCAGTAAGACAAGAGTCAGGTGCTCGAAATTACCGAATTTTAATGTTTGCGGTAGTACTGACCACTCATGATCCTTATTACAAGGTGTATAAAGTGCACGTTTGGTCATTTAACTTAGCGTTGGTACATTACAGTTTATTCCTTCTGACAGTGGTAGCAAGCGCAGGAGACCGCAGACTTGAAGGTCAAATTCCGCTCACCATCGATACACTGCACCTTGACATGAGTCTGAAAAATAATTAAGAATTAATTGTAATTATTATTATTGCGCGCAGAGCAGATGGCCGGATGGGATCAATAAGAGTTCGACTGGAGACCACGCTTAGGCAAATACAGTGTAGGACAGACGTCCTTCCGTGGACACCCACAAGATGGACAGACGACCTTATGGACATCGCCGGGAGACGCTGGATACAGGTGTCGCTAGAGTCTTTTCCAACTGGTGTATGTGGAGGACTATGTCCAAACGGGAGACCTATGTTTAGCAGTGGACGCTTTATGGCTGAAATGATGATGATGATGACAATTTAACTTAGGCATTCGAATTTTCGCACGACAAGATTAAGAATCTTAGAATTAGAGTCATAGTTCTTAAGGGGGAGACAATAGTCGAACTGGTGCGGTGTTAAAAGCTTGCCTTTATGCGGCCAAAATTTATAATGACGTTACAGCACCATAGTCCAGCTAAGTGACGTCGCATGAATAGCATTATACTGGACTAACCGCGGCCATACTGTGAGATGTTCTCAGATTCCATGTTGCAGCACTGCCCCAGCGCGCTAACATCACCTGCGCCACCACTGCCAAGAGCGTGCCATGACGCTGGGCAGGATTCACCGCAGTCATACTATGACACGTACAACATACAATACAATTGTGACGCCGCTTGAAGCCGAACATCATACTGACCAGCGGTAGCGAGGACTCGAAGCTGCAGCCATCCTGTGTGTAACATGACACTCACGTCCTCAGACTCCATGATGCTGCAGCACTGCCCCAGCGAGGTGACATCGCTTGAAGGCAAGCATCTTAGTGACCTGCGAGGACTCGAAGCCACAGCTTGTGTGACATTCAATACTCACGTCGTCAGATTCCATGATGTTACAGTACTGCCCCAGCAAGGTGACGTCGCTTGAAGGTAAGCATCTTAGTGACCAGCGAGGACTCCAAGCCACAGCCATCCTGTGTGACATTCAATACTCACGTCCTCAGACTCCATGATGTTGCAGCCCTGCCCCAGGGAGGTGACGTCACTTGAAGGCAAGCATCTTAGTGACCAGCGAGGACTCGAAGCCACAGCTTGTGTGACACTCAATACTCACTTCGTCAGACTCCATGATGTTACAGCACTGCCCCAGCGAGGTGACGTCACTTGAAGGCAAGCATCTTAGTGACCAGCGAGGACTCGAAGCCACAGCTTGTGTGACACTCAATACTCACTTCGTCAGACTCCATGATGTTACAGCAGCACTGCCCCAGCGAGGTGACGTCGCTTGAAGGCAAGCATCTTAGTAACCAGCGAGGACTCATAGCTACAGCTTGTGTGACATTCAATACTCACGTCGTCAGACTCCATGATGTTGCAGCACTGCCCCAGCGAGGTGACGTCACTTGAAGGCAAGCATCTTAGTGACCAGCGAGGACTCGAAGCCACAGCTTGTGTGACACTCAATACTCACGTCGTCAGACTCCATGATGTTGCAGCACTGCCCCCAGCGAGGTGACGTCACTTGAAGGCAAGCATTTTAGTAACCAGCGAGGACTCGAAGCCACAGCCAACCTGTGCGATACTGAATACTCACGTCTTCAGACTCCATAATGTTGCAGCATTGCCCCAACGAGGTGACGGGGTGCCGCTTGAAGCCGAGCATGATGCTGGGCAGCGACCAGGACTCGCAGTAGCCGCGGCATGCGTTAGTTGTTATCTTGAAGCCAACGCAGTCCGGTATGTTGATTTCCCGCGTGTGACCTAGACGGAAAGCATAGATTAAACAGTAATGTTATATTATACCTCATCAACACCACTTTGGAAAACTTTCTTTTCACCAGGGGGTAGATAGTTACTATTACTGCTAAAAAGGAAGTTTTCCGATTTTTTTTAATTAATGTATTAATTTAAAAAAAATATTTTGAGGCCGGAATCTTGGTCATGTCATTTATCTACTACTGCTGGAAGGTGCCTAAAGCAATATGGCATTTTCATTTCTAGGGACACCCAATTAGCTTAACTCCCACAAAAAAGTTAACTTCGATGTCAGCTTTGTAACGACAATTAAGCATGAAATATTTACGTAAATCCACTTTATTCATGTTTTTATATTTCATAAACGCGTATTCTTTCTGGATTAAATGATAAAAAAATATTTTTGTAATATTTAATTCTTAATTGTCGTTACTAAGCTGACATCGAGGTTAACTTTTTTGTGAGAGTTAAGCTACTTGGGTGTCCCTAGAAGTGAAAATGCCATTGCAAAACTTACAATTGGGAATCGTGGCTACATTGAAGAACAAATGTCGAGTCTTCTATCAAATACTTGAGCTTTGGGGAAATAGTAATCTATTTTACAAGAATTTAAAATTCGCTAGGTATAAACTAAAAAATCCAAACCCATTTTATGACAGCCAGGCTTTCTCCATCCTTCTCCGGCGAATATCTGACTGCATGTGATCAGCAGAATAAAACTCCTCAGAAGCATGGTGAAGCAGATGAGGATTCCTCAAAACTCAATGAAAACATTAGGAAAAATACTCTTTTATACTGACATAGCAAAGCTTGTAAGTAGGGATCGCCAACTGTTTAAGCTATTGATTAATTTCTTGGAAATCATGGGCCTATAAATTCCGGTCTTTTGATAGTCATGCATGGGTATATGGATCCAACACGTAGAATATCTTTGGAGAAATTTGCTGTATTGCTTAATTTTATTATTAGAAGTGAAGAAATGCCGTATTTTTACTGATAATCCAAATAATCATTTGGCTATAACTGTTTCTTAAAGTTAAGTAACATATTTTGATATAAATTAAACGAAAGATAGCCGATAGCCATATAATTGCGGAAAACCTGGGAACAATACTCATTTTTATTTACTTATCGAGGTCATTCTCTGAAAGTTTGCCTGCGGTTGGCTCTAATTGCCACGACTCGTTTCATAATTTTTAATGGGACGCGGCAATTAGACCGCAGGCAAACAGTCCAAGAATGACCCATCACGTGTAATTGAGCTAAAATCAAGTAAATATTTAGAATTTATAGTACACAGTAACTGCTTTAAACCCTAACGAAAATATACAGTGTGAAACATAAGTAAGTTGTATAATAAAAATATTGTTTCCGAAAAACTTGTCTGAAAGAAAATGTTTCCGACTACTGCCTGAATAAAAATTTGTACTAAATACGAAGGGATAAAATTATTTCAAGCCATAAAACAGCTGACGTCCAGACAGAACATTTGCCACGTTATGGCGCGAGGGTAATGGGGTACGCAGAGTCGCCGAACAGTGGGCTTACTACGAGTCGGCAAGTAACATTTACTCGATATGTTCGTAGCTATCACTATGTAAGTGGTGTTCTCTCGCGCCCGTTGTGTACACGGGTCTTTTTTAACAAGATCGGCTACGTCAGGTCGTCAGCCACACGAGAGCACATGAGAGTCAACATAGGAGTTGAAGCAGTCGTCGTGGCCGAAAACGGTCGGGAGCATAAAACTTATATAGTTTATCGCACTCGCTGCAATACATCAGTGCGAGCGAGATTGACTGCTAAACTCCTCGAGTGATCCATAACGTGAACGTTACTTGCCAACTCGTACGGCTACAAAGCTGTGTAAACACCTAGGAGGGTAAACAACAGATCAAATAATTAAATATTCATCCCATTTTCCATTTTTTTTTCGTCGTTACTAAATTATTCTACGTAGTTATCACCTTCGTACGACTATTTACTAACTTAAATATTTACCGACATTGTTGTATTATACAGCGTTTTTGATATTAGGTATAGGTACCTGCCCATATTCATCGAAAAAAAAATGAACTTTTAATTACTGTCATAATTTTTCTCGCAGGCGGGATATTCCAAACCTTTTATTTTAATCATTAATAATAAAATTCATAAATTATGACAAAAAAACGTTGCCTACATGTCATAGTTGAAGTAAGTATTTATGAAGTTCGCTGAATTCGATCTTAATTTAACTTTTATTACAGGTATTTTTAGGGTTCCAATAAAAACAATAAAAGGGTAAAAACAATAAAGATAGGGGTACAATAAAAACTAGTTTTTTTTCTGGTACCTCCCCAACTGGTGGAGTGCGGAATGATCATTTTTATTTGATGTAATCCTATTAGTGTGAGGTCTCATTGAATAGGTCTTTTAAAATTAATAAGGGTCTTAAAAGAAAGTTTTTTTCTATAGTCAATATTTTCGGAGATAATCGCTCCAAAAGAAAAAAAAATACTAACTTTTCATCCGTAGGTCCAAAAAATATGAAAAAATCATGAATAGTGAGCTTATAGAGTACTTTAAAATAAAACAATTTCGAACGTAATCCGCCCAGCCGTTTTTAAATAACTACGGAATCCTACACTGAGAATGGCCCGACATGCTCTAGGCCGGTTTTTTTTATTTTATTGAGTCGGTACTTGACTGGCTAAGCACAGTTGTTAATTCCTTGTCTGGCATTATGAGGGGTGTATTGTATTCTAGTCTAGTTGCTAAGCAACGGCTCGTAACAGTAAACATACAGTGGTTACGCTATTCCCCTTTTAATCTCTAACAATGGACGTAGATTACAGAATCTTAAACCTATACAAAACAAAGCAATACACGGAATGTCTGACGCTGTGTGCCTCAGCGTTGCATGGAAAAGACGACCGTATGATAGAGTTCATACAGATGCGAGCCATGACCATACAGGCTAAGATAGCTGGGAACGGGTATGAGGAAGTGGAGTTTTATCCTCAACAAGACGAGCTGACGACGACGGCGGTTGCGAAGACCCCGCGTCCGGGGACCTCCTTCCAGAGAACTGCTAGGACCGCTCAAAATATTGTAAGTCCTAGGCTAGGTCTTGTTGAATCCGGCAGCGATTGAATCCATAAGTTGGAACGAGATGCCGATATCAAAACTTCCTCTCGCAAGAACGGTTTTCCGCTCCGACGGGCGCCAGTAATGTCGTGGCCAGGCCACATAAAAGGACTATATTTTCAATATCATTGTCATACGACAGCGCTATCTCTTTAACGAAGAAAAGAAGAAAGTACAGATTTTTCCTTGGAACAACTTGTAGATACTTATGTATAAGTTGCTCCTGAGCTGAGGTAATAAAACAAGTACTTAGAGTACTTAATATTAAACCTTCTTGAACTGTAATATTTTTTTTTGTCGACTCTTTTTTTTGGTTTATGAATATTAGCGTTACAGAATTTCTAAGTAGAAAACCTACACGGGGCTTCAGGATCTGTTTAATAGTTAAGATCATCCCGTATATATTCACACAAATTGTTGCAGAGAACCGCTACAGCAACCCTGAAGACCCGCGCAGGCACCAGCACAGCGCGCGCGCGCACCGCCCGGAGCGCCCTCAACACGGCCTCCCGAGCCTCCAGGGCTGCTACGGCCCTTGCTGGAGCACCCTTCTCCTTCACCCCTACAGCCCCGCTGTCCTTGAGATTTGTTGATAAGGAAAACAAAATGTTCACGCCCTCCGCGAAGACGTTGTTCGAATATGTCTATTACTGTGAAGGAGACGTTCGGAAGGTAAAGTTGTTATGATTCTGAGAAGATTAAAATTTAGTAGGACCCGCTATTTTGGGGAAATTAGAGATATTTTATCTAGTAGATATACTTAACGGGTTACCGCGCCTGAAAATGAAAGCGAGTTTTGGTGTGCGTGTGGACTGAGGGACCACTTATATTTTAATGTTGATTGGTATGATGGTGTTTGGTGAAAATTTAGTAGTAGTAGAGAATTATTTTGTAGAAAAATCCTGGAATTTGTAAAGAATTCATTAAAAAGTTATACAGCCAAACGTGTGGTCCCTCAGTTCACACACTGAACCTTACACTTCTGGGCAAGTGTTTAATATGCTGGCTTATTTTAATGTTATACATTTAGTAAAAACATATTTAAACGCATTCGTAATGACCGAAACGTAATTTGGCAATGATTATACACTAAAAAGTCTTCCTTTTTTGGTCCCTGAGGGACCACATATAATAACTAATAAATCGGTACATTCGTACAAAAAATAAATGCATTTTTCTTTGCAAACATTAGTAAAAAACGCAAGGAAGATTGTAAAAGTTAAAGGAAAGCACAACTATTAATCAATTTCGCAAAATTTATATTTGTTTGTGGTCCCTCAGTTCACACCCAATGAGTTAATAAAATAATCAAAATCTCCTAAAATATAAACATTATTAAAAGGTTTCTCGTACTGAGGTTTAGTTAAAAAGCTTGACTACATAAATATATATTTTAACGTGGATTGATGGCGTACAATATAAAATAAATTGCTTTTTTAACATTTCCTTAGCAAAGCGTTCATTAGGGTGACCACATAATGAAAAGCGTTTACTAACGTGACGTGCCTCATTTTTAAATTTGCTTACTAATATCAAATGGACCAAGGAAAAACTGCATACAGCCTACTACATTTTAGATTCTGTAAGCAAAATTACAAAATTAAAAACAAACTAAGTTTATGGTATCAGGTTTGGTGCGGTAAAACATGTAGCTCGAATATACTTGTCCTGCGTATTATGTTTAAAAAATAAAAAGGCGGCAAATTAACTTGAATTGATGTGTTTGGTTTGTTATTGCTATATTTGCAAATTAGCATTGTGTTGCAATGGATTTGTTATTTATACTCCTATTTTCCGGGTTGTTGATCTGGTAAGTACCTCCATTAAGCAGCATTATATTCTAATAGTATGGTTTTTCAGGTTTCCCATCATTTGCTAAACAACTTTTCTGAAATAACTTGAGCGATTTTATTACAATTGAAAAGTATTGCTTACACATTACGGGTAGTAGGGAGCAAGGGGCGAAAGGCACCTTTTCATTTCGAATAAATATGTACATAAAAATAGGCGGGAGTAATACAGTACGTATTTTCATTACTCCCTAGAAGGCATTAATCCCGTCGAATCCGCGATTTAAGGAAAATTAACGTACTTGCGCACCCGAACTTGAAATATTAGTCAGCGATCCCTGTGTTACCTCTTCACGCTTAAACCGCTAAACGAATTTAGATGAAATTTAATAAGGTCATAGGCATATAAATATTGTTTCTAAAGATTTAACGCAGAGGAAGTCGCGGGTAAAAGCTAGTAATATATGTAGGACAATTTGTCATGTAGGAAGTTATTTATAAAATGAGCATTTTAGGAAATTGCAGGTTTGTGAATCGTTGTTTGTTAAATAGTTATTTCAGAAAAGTTGTTTAGCAAATGATGGTAAGCCTGACAAACATCATACATCATTATCAGCCTATGATAGTCCACTGCTGGACGTACACCGTTGGCCTCTCCTATTAACTTTGCGTATAGACGCATTAGGAGATAAGTGCCCATAATCGCCACGCTGGGCAAGCGGATTGACGATCGCAGTAATGTGTGTCCACTATGATGACGCCGCTGCCCATCATCATTCTTTTATCAAATACCTAATGATCAGTGACACTTTTACGACACCCGCAGGAGGAGTTGGGGTGGTGACAAATGTATTCTTACTGCCGTCACCACACGGCTATACTATTAAAATAGAATGCTGCTTAATGGAGGTACTTACTAGATCAACAATCCGGAAAATAGGAGTATAAATAACAAATAACAAACCAAACACATCAATTCAAGTTAATTTGCCGCCTTTTTATTTTTTAAACATAATACGCAGGACAAGTATATTCGAGCTACATGTTTTACCGCACCAAACCTGATACCATAAACCTAGTTTGTTTTTAATTTCATAATTTTGCGTACAGAATCTAAAATATAGTTGGCTGTATGCAGTTTTTCCTTGGTCCATTTGATATTAGTAAGCAAATTTAAAAAGTTGAATTTAAAAATGAGGCACGTCACGTTAGTAAACGCTTCATTGTGTGGTCACCCTAATGAACGCTTTGCTAAGGAAATGTTAAAAAGCAATTTATTTTATATTGTACGCCATCAATCCACGTTAAAATATATATTTATGTAGTCAAGTTTTTTAACTAAACCTCAGTACGACAAACCTTTCAATAATGTTCATATTTTAGGAGATTTTGATTATTGTATTAACTCATTGGGTGTGAACTGAGGGACCACAAACAAATATAAATTTTGCGAAATTGATTAATAGTTGTGCTTTCCTTTAACTTTTACAATCTTCCTTGCGTTCTTTACTAATGTTTGCAAAGAAAAATGCATTTATTTTTTGTACGAATGTACCGATTTATTAGTTATTATATGTGGTCCCTCAGGGACCAAAAAAGGAAGACTTTTTAGTGTATAATCATTGCCAAATTACGTTTCGGTCATTACGAATGCGTTTAAATATGTTTTTACTAAATGTGTAACATTAAAATAAGCCAGCATATTAAACACTTGCCCAGAAGTGTATGGTTCAGTGTGTGAACTGAGGGACCACACGTTTGGCTGTATAACTTTTTAGTGAATTCTTTACAAATTCCAGGATTTTTCTACAAAATTATTCTCTACTACTACTAAATTTTCACCAAACACCATCATACCAACCACCATTGAAATATAAGTGGTCCCTCAGTCCACACGCACACGAGTTTTGAGTTCATCATATCAGCCAAAGTCGTCCACTGCTAGACGTAGGCCTCCCCTAAAGATTGGCCTCAATAAACGGTTCTGTGCCACCCGTATCCAGCAGACTCTTGCGACCTTCCACAGGTCATTAGTCCACCTAGCGTATTTTGGCGGCAGCAAACATATGGTAGCGGCAAAGGATTCAGGCTCTTTTGTTTTTTACTCAGCTTGGTAGATACTTTACCTATTCAATTTATTCGCACGAAGCGCTTCGCTTCTTCTTTTCTCATGCGTACTGCCAAGGAGTCGAATTCTCTGCCAGTGTCTATATTTCCGAGATCATATAACCCGTCAGCCTTCAAGTCAATGGTCAATAGATAGGCACCTTCTGGGCGAACTCACTCCATCGTAGGCTGCGTCTCTGCCCTCGTCTAGTCTGTGGCCATGAAGAAACCCATTTCAAATTAAAAAAAAGCGTGTGATTCTGATTTAATCTCAAGTATGTTATGACACTTATGCCTTACGTATTTTATTTCCAGGCAATAGAATTAGCATTTCAAGCTCAAAAGATCGACGACACATCCGACTGGTGGTGGCATTTCTCCCTTGCCCGCTGCTATTATACTCTAGGCATGTTCCGGAATACAGAAGACTGTCTGAGGCAGGCTCTAAAGCTGAACAAACACATATCGATATATCTTAGGTTGATCGCAATGTATGTGGGGCTGAACCAGCCATTATCAGCGTTGGAGGTCTGCAAACAGGTAAGGAGATATCAAGACTGGACAATGTAGCTACGTAAGTCAACGCCAACCATTTATGGCATTTGTTCTACACAATTGGATGGTGAACTAAACTTGTCAGTTTGTATGCGCTCGCGATCAATGCCGTTGGCATCACAATCAGATATCAGTTGGGTCGACCGCATTATACACGGTCTGCGGGGCTACCACGATCTTAATTCTAATGTTCTGTTTCGGATCTAATCTGAATCGCGATGTGTCAGTTCCAAAAACTGACTGACCGAACCTAAACTGAATCGCATTTAAAACGTCATGGTATCCCCCCTGGCCTACTACCGCGAAAATCGAAGTTCGTAAATTTCGAGGATTTTTCTCTGTCACTCCAACGAAGGAGTCATTAGAGTGAGAGACAAGTCCTCGAAATTTACGAATTTCGTTTCGCCGTAGGGCCGCTGTTCTTATATCAACCTAATCAAGGACACTATGGTTGGCAGTTGGGACGGTCCAAGTCTATGAAGTTCAATCATCAACAACGTTATGCACTTGTCCAGGGTCTGTCCGTGTTCCATGAGTACACACCCCTGCTGCTGCAGCAGGCCAGGGTGCACGAGCAGATGGGCAGCAGCGCGCTGGCCGTCCAGGGGTACCGCGTGGTGGCGCGAGAGGACCCCGCCAATATGGAAGCGGTGGCTAGCATCGCGATGTTCAACTTTTACAACGACCAGCCCGAGATTGCTCTACGATATTACAGGTTTCCTATAATCCCTCATCATCATCCTTATCAGTCTATGATAGTCCACTGCTGGACGTAGGCCTCCCCTATTAACTATGCGTATAGAGGCATTAGGGGTAAATGCCCATAATCGCCACGCTGGGCAAGCGGATTGGCGATCGCAGTAATGTGTCCACTATGATGACGCTGCTGACCATCATCAATCTTTAATCAAATATGGTCAGTGATACTTCAATCCCTTAGTCGACTCTTACGACACCCGCAGGAGGAGTTGGGGTGGTGACAAATGTATTCTTTCTGCCGTCACAACACGGCCAATAGTCGAAAAACCAAACCCATTATTTTATATCCTTATTCATAAACGTCTTCTAATTTAAGCCGTAAAATATCGTTTGTCCCTTTCGTTCTTATCAAAGGGACAAAATATAACAGTTGAATAGTACATTGATCTAGGGACGCAATGCTAAAGAGTCTGTTAGAAGCCCGATGCCGTAGGCGGAGGAATTCTAATGACTCGAGTTTGGAATCCGCTTACAGACCGTGATGTAAACCATATTTTTCATTTCAATTGAGATTAAGAAAAAAACCTATTATTTATAACGTAACAACATATCTATAAGCTGTCTATAAGTAACTCCCTAGGAAATTTCACATTTTAGTAACTGTCCAGACGCGTACAAGCATATGGCGCGCTTAGAAAGCAATTGTAATGAAAATATAATTTAATTATTAAACCACATACCTACGTAAGTACATAGTAGGCAGATACTTCCCTTAGTAACATAATAGTTCTTCGGAACCCATGAAGTAACCTTAACGTTACTTTTCGTATTTATAAACTAAAGCGAATGAACCAAATAAAATACCATTTCCAGGAGGCTGCTGGCGACGAATCCGCCAGGTGCGGAGATCTACAACAATCTGGCTCTCTGCTGCTTGTATTGCAACCAGTGGGTCCTCACGCTGCCCTGCTTCAGACAGGCGCTCTATTTCTCCACCGATCCTGACACCAGATCCAACATATGGTTCAACTTGGCGCACGTTGCTTTGGTAAAATTGCCGCATCTATTACTTTTTCATAATATAGTTATCGAATCCAGCACGATCAGAATGAATGCCCTAATTTAAAGTTTGTTTGGAAAGTAAAAGCGCGTGAGATAATTATATGGGCGTGCCTTGTTGCCAGACGGCTTCATTTTCTGCGTTTAGACATTAACTTAACCCTTTTCCGGGCATAGTACTTTACCATTGATTTAAGTAAAAGGGGTAGATATGGTACCAGGCGCACGAAAGTGTGCCATCGAATACAGGTCCCGGGACCTGTTTTGAATTAGTCGTGTGATGGCAGCCCATGTGTCAACAGCTTGTCAAGATCCAAAATCTCTGTAACGAATATT
This sequence comes from Thaumatotibia leucotreta, assembly GCA_025490895.1. Taxonomy (NCBI): domain Eukaryota; kingdom Metazoa; phylum Arthropoda; class Insecta; order Lepidoptera; family Tortricidae; genus Thaumatotibia; species Thaumatotibia leucotreta. Next base: position 32,765 of record JALPQI010002297.1, read on the forward strand.
GGCTTAAAAGCGATAATCATGCAGTGCTGTGCCTTTTTTCAGTGCTTTAACAGTTCAAAGCATAAAAACAAAACTCACGGAATCACTTTTCATGCGTAAGTACTGTTTATAATTTAATAATATATTTTTAGGCAATTCAAATTTTAAATGATTCTTGTTTTTGAGTGAGGGAAACAGATATATATCTAATATATACGAGAGCAACACGTACATCGTCACGCAATAACGTCAGCAAATAAATCTTGATCATTATGTATTTTTAGTTTCTGCGCTCCTAGTAAAACAAATGTAACAAAGTCTATTTTGCAATATTTATTTTATCATCATCATCATCATCATATCAGCCGAAAGACGTCCACTGCTGAACACAGGCCTCTCCCAAAGATTGCCACAATGACCGGTCCTGCGCCACCCGCATCCAGCGGACTCCTGCGACTTTCACCAGGTCATCAGTCCACCTTGTGGGGGGCCTACCCACGCTACGCCTTCCGGTACGTGGCCGCCACTCGAGAACCTTCCCGCCCCAACGGCCATCGGTTCTACGCGCAATGTGCCCCGCCCACTGCCACTTCAGTTTAGCGATTCGGAGAGCTATTTCGGTTACTTTGGTTCTGCTGCGGATGGTCTCATTTTTAATCCGATCACGCAGAGAGACTCCTAGCATAGCCCTCTCCATTGCCCTTTGGGTGACTTTGAGCCTTCTTATGAGGCCCATTGTAAGCGGCCACGTTTCAGTACCGTATGTCATCTACTACTACATACTATAGACTATCTATAAGCGTTATTGAAGATAGCTTGGGGGATATTTTACTCTTATGGTAGACAATCAAATCAAAGTCTATTAGATATCTAATATCCCCTTTTTAGATTCGCTTTTGTTACTTGGGTACATTTTATACCGGAACATATTTATACTACCAGCAAAGGCAGACGACGAACAACAAAAGGCGCTATTCCGTACTTTCGGGTAATCGTGGTTTTGTGCACTTTATTTTATCTTGAATACATTTATAGAATATATCCAATCAAAACTTTGATGGACCAAACACAACTATTTTTTCAACAAGCTCGTAACGTAGGTATTATTGAACCACTTTATGGCTCATAATCCAATATCCGTACTTTTTCATTACATTACTGTCCTAGTGCGGTAATAACATAACCCGACCAAGTTAAACATACTTTACATTTTGTTGTATTTTCTGTTATTTCTTTTATGTAAATTGTGGCCTTAAAGTAATGAACAAGAATAAAATAAAAAGATTGAACGTAAATTTCGAATAGTATATAAGTAAGTAGTAATTACCTAGCAACAAAGGTTAGTAAAAGTGTTAATTTAAGTCAGTTATTCCTCGCAAATGTATTGAAAAACGTCGTCGGTAGTACACATTAAACTAGTTTAAGCGGACAAAATAACGAAAAGCTATTCTAGAGTATCGACCGGAATATCAAATATGGTATCTTCATGATTTGATTTCTAAAATCAATTTATATTTTTGAGCCTTTTCGTACGTTGTCACTATGGTACTTCAATTAAATTCCTTGACCATCCATACACCACACCTAACTTAATTTATAGCTTTTGTTGTTTTATTGTTTTTTTACTTCGTTGTTTAATGGGAACCGATGAACATGTTGGAAGTCTTCGATATTTTTTCTGATTTGTTGAGATTCTTCGTGTTGTTTATCGTTAATTTTGTATATGTCACATAATAACCTTATTTTACATTTATTTGAGCCCATATAATATAAGAAAATATTTGAATAAAGGAGAGAATAATAATATTCCTTTATTTAAATGATTACACCATCTTCACTATTAAACCATCTTTCATTTAATTCTGTATCATCATGAAATGAGTAGGTACATGTTACTCGTATTGTTATTGACTTTGTCTTCCGACGCTACCGAACTAAAGGTAAATGGCGTAATTCCGATGATACCACGGGCGTCGTAGTCGGTCCAGTATAAGGGAGACCCAAATGACCATAGTAAATGTATGCAGCCAGAGGTCAGCCCTTGAAATTGACAATATCTAATCCCAAAACTCGGTAAGCGATGTACCAGGAGTAGCGGGATTGTTAGAAATATTAAGATTAGAAAGAATATGCAGATAATGTCTTGCTTACACTAAGATCTAATTGCTATGTATTTCTCTGTTGCTCTATGTGTATTGCGCAAAATATGGGGGTCTCGTTTGCACAACCGCATATTTCGTATTATTTTATCTCTATTACGCATTGTGCACATAGACATTACAGTAGTGTGTAGTATTTGCAACGGTGTGGGTGCGGGTATCGCTTGCCGTGTTGACAAACTATGAGCGTCACTCATCTACCCCTTTTACATAAATCAATGTACTTTACGTACACTATTGTGACCATATACCTACCAGTCGATGGAATTTCAACTATATCGCCTCAACTTTAAGTTCAAATTACTTAGATTATACTTCAGGGATATGTGAACTCGTATTCAAATGAAACATCGGAACAACAATTTAAAACATACCTATTTGATATTTGTGGGAAAACTTGCTAGTTTCTTGCGGCTTGGGAAAGGTTTATCATTCATGCGCGTATCGTGCCACGAGGCAGCTTAAGCGGGCTGCACACATCTCTATCATTCCTCGCACTCGCACCGCTTAAGGTTCGGTAACATTCTGTAAAGATTCTTCGTTATTCAGTCCACAGGAGACATGGTGCTGGCGCGCCGCTGCCTGCAAGTGAGCTTGGCTACATACTCGGAGAACGAGCCTGCGCGGCATGCTCTGAAGACCTTGGATGCACGGTTGCGGGCACGGAGAGACAAATAATTACATACCAGCCGAACCACTTCAGCTTTAATGAAATATACACGCGTACATTCGAGTGCAGTACATAGACCAAAAATCTGCTTTTTTGTGTACAAATATCATCAGTAGGATACTGAACAGCACCATGACAGCACCAGATGGTGACAGTAAATGGACCCTCAAGCCTCAATCTTGCTGTTGTAAAACAAACTCAGGACTGTTATGTTGTTACACTGTCCTAGACCTAGTGGAGATGTCCCTTTCTTAGTCATATTGAAACGATGTGCTGTGATTTTTAGTGTATTAAATAAATATTTTAACGGCAGGATCCAGTATCGGTAGCAGGACTAGGTATTAAATGGAGCGAATTGAAGGCGAATTAATGATTAAATTGTTTTTTAGGTGAACATGTGTTTTAATTCCTAGACGTTTAATTTAACGCTTATACCATATTCCACTTTTCCCACTTTACTTACCTACTCTTACAATTGTATCAATGGTCATACACGGAACGGCATAAAGTTGAAATTCGCTTGAATAATGCAATCCAGTGGCGTCGATGGCACAAAATGTATTTCAATGGCTTGTGCTCAAAATATTCATAATTTAAGGATAATTAATCCAATGCTTGCAAATAGTCTCCTATTGAGAAATCAAAGGACTGCATATTGCGCAGTTCGTCATATTTGGCCGAGGCCAAAACATCCAACACCGGTTCGGGGTGCGTGACTTTCGGCCTCGCGGTAGCTACATCCGCTGTCACTTCGGCCTCTGGCGCTATTCTAGACAGGTGACGTGCTTTGATCTGCGGACATAATAAGATATTTGTAAATACCAGGAAAGATTTAGGTATAAGGACTAGCGTTGAAAATTTCCGGATTTAATCCCGTTTCTTTCCGGCTCGTTTTTTTCCAGTTTTTTTCGGAAAAATCAATGAAAGTTTTCAACTGTAAACCAATGTGAATTAGGTCTAATTTTCACTTATACCAGGAGAACGTGATGTCATCGAGGAAAAGTCAATTGAAATAGATGGATAGGAGTGTCAGTGACAGAGATATTGATTATTTCTGTAAAAACCCGAAAAAAAGGAAAAAACGAAATTTTCATACATTTCCAGTAATGACACACATTTTCAACGCTAATAAGGACTGATCCGATCTTCGCTTAGGATTAAATTTTGCAAACGTTCCGAGTTCTGATGACAATACATGACTAGCTAAGAAACGTCATTACAAATCCAATATGGCTGCCTCCCCATGATGGCGGACTGGCTGTTTGAAACTTGTAATCCACCCCCATGACATGGGTATTAAATTAAAGAGTTTGCTGACAGGAATTCCAAAACAGCGTGCTTAATAGTAGATTGTTCAACGAGGGACTAAAACAGGCCATTATGACACGAGATATTTATCCACCCGAGCGTAGCGAGGGTGGATGTAGTTCGAGTGTCATTATGGCTGTTTAGTCCCGAATTACACACTCTACTTTTCACTTAGAATGCGAGGAAAAAAGCTACGTTCTACATAATCTCAGTATTAATTAACAGAAAGAACAAATAAGAAACAAAAAAATTATATGTTCTGCGATGTCAAAACTTCCGATTTCTTCGGAACATGGCCACTTTACTATAAATTCGCAAACTTTTTCAAGTTATAGGTATGGTTTAGTTGGAGTATGGTTTTAAGCTTCTTAGATTTTTCATCAAAATATGTCAGAAATACGCCTTCCATAAATGATGTTGGTACCTACCTAATTTGCTTTCCAGTTTTCCAATCCATAAAAGTTTGATACGCTTTTGAATATATTACACTAGATTTCGGCGGCAAAAGATTTTGCACCACCTCTTTTGCATTCTTCTTCATTCTGGAGTAAGGCGTTAATACTTCTTCATCGCATGACGTGACATCGTAAATTATATAACTACGATTTGAACAATATTACTTATGGACAAAAACACAAAAAATAAGCAATCAAATTCGTTCCGCGTTTAAGTTTTTATCTGTATTCCTTTTTCGAAATATGACGCTTTAAATACTTGCATATTTAGCCAACGAATTGAAGCTAACTACATAACTATTTTGAAGCTAATTGGTTATTAAAAAATAAGTAATAAATTGGATTCAATCTTAATCATATATTAAACAAGTATTAAATATACATGTATATCAAGAAAATAAATCGATTCTCCTTAATATTTTTTCACGATTGACATTTTGAGGTTATTTTCAATGTCAATAACCGTTCGTTCAAAAATCATAAACACTAGAAATGGCTGTTTAGGGGTTTCCAAAGTCAATTAAAAAAAAGTTTAGAGGTTGTATCCACGGCATGCACAAAAGTGGTCCATACACAAGCACTGAAAATGGCGACTATCCTTTATTCTTGAACACCGTGAGTGTGGCTGTTTACGGGTTTCCAACGTCAATTAAAAAAAATTTACTTTAGTCCCTAGAGATTAATAAAGAGTTTTAGTCCCGATATGCAGGGACTAAAATAACATTTTAAGAGCATGAGAAGTGAAAACTATTTTATAGTTAATTAAGTACCTACTCCTGTTTATCCTTCCATAATACGCCAGTTGGTACACTGTACACTAAGTATAGATATTGTAATATCCAGTGCCGGATTTAGAAATTTGCCGCCTGTAGGCCATTTACATTTTGCCGCCCCTATCCACTGTGCTAATTTGAATAATTTGTTAGGAAAATTATGAAGAAAGTCGAAACATAAAAAAAGCTTCGTACATTAGTTTAGGAACACTTGGACTCTTTGGCACGTATTTCATTTCACAGCCGTGTGTCCGTACCGGAGCGTTCGTGGCAGGAAAGGAAATCCAGCATCCCTACCGCGAACTACGAAATCCGCAAATTTCAAATTTCGGGCAATGAAGGCGTCATTAGAGTGACGGAGACAAATCCCCGAAATTTACGAATTTAGGTGTTCGCGGTAGCAGGTCTTCTCTTACTTTGTACAGTACGCGAACTTTTAGCTGGTGTGACAGTGGAGGGATGGACGCCTAGCCAATATAATAATAATATACGACTCTACCCTTATCCCACAAACTCTAGATTAAATTGGGAAAATAAAGAAGTTCTAACATTCAAAAATTAAAAATCAGTCTGAGCATAATTAAACCATTTAATAAATTTCAACTCGGTTTTTATTAAATTATTTTTACTACGCTCACTCGCAAACAACAAATCAATCAATGTTACAATAAAACCAGAAACCAGTATTTGGCTTTAAATATATCTGATAATTAACAATTATAGAAAACAACTTTTCTATAATCGCCATCGTCCCATCTTGTAGCCAGATTTGGTAGCACATAGCTGGCTTCCATGTGAGAAAAATATTCCTGATTCGAAGTAGTCTACTCAATGAAAAAAGCGCTGAAACGTACGTTTTAAATCCATTACATTAATAGGTATATGCGACGATTTTTCTGATTGTTTCTTTAATTGTTAATAATCAGGTAACTTTCTTTAATTATGTTTGTTGTTTAATTGTAAAAATTACTGAAATGTCGTCTGTTAGCGCACTATAAATAATTTACAAAAAACGCAATTACAATTGATTAGAAGGTTTCATTATTCCCAGATTTATTTTTAATTATTTAACGTTACAAAAACTGTTTTTCAGATTTTGATCCCATCTGGTATGGCTATTTGGTACTACGAAATAAGAAACGTGTTTTCCTATCTTGTGGCCAGCTACCAAATGGGAAAGATTCTCTTATCCACCAGTGTGCGACGCTGATTTTATCATTTCGTAAATTCTTTCTATTGAAGATTGAGAGGCTGTAATTTCAAAAACTTTCATTAAAGTTCTTATTCTTTTTGGTCGCATGAAAATTGCTGTTCATGGGTTTATTTGAGGTGCTGTAGTGTAGTACGCGGATTCCTTTTCCAAAAAAAGTCGTGTATAGCGACCTTGCAGTTTGCAAAATACCTCACACAAAGATTAAACGCCAGCTACTTCCTACGACTTCAGAATTCCCGTTACATTGCCAGCTTCGAATCAGGAATATTTTTGTTATTTAAAAGCCAGCTACCAAACGAGGCTACAAGATGCAGCTAAATAATTACCATTCTGTAGTCAGCTTGGACTCAGAAATATTTTACTCGGATCTATATCTGGATCCCTAACGTTTTTTGACCTATTTTTGCATTCACTAACGTTTTATGTCCGAATGATCATTTGTCCTAACGCTCATATGCCATATCTTTAATTTTCCTAATATCATATGGATGATTTTTGTTTTCCTCAATGCCTTATATCCTAATCATCATTTTCCATATCAATTATTCATCCTACCTAACGTTATATGCAATAATAGTCATGTATCATAATTGTCAGTAAGCCTAATGATCGATAATCCTAATAATCGTATTTCCTATCTTTGTATGGCCTATTGTAGTTTATCCTATAAGTAGTTCTTAAACTTGTGGCAAACTTATTTTTTGGAATTCTTACTCGCACTTACACTTACACTGTCACTCACACTTACACTAACACTTATCTACTACACTCACACATAATACACCTTATAATAATGTTAATAATGTTATTTAGTTTCTAAGGTTTGTTATTTATTTTCCTGTATGTATACGTCAGTGCCGGATTTAGAAATTTGCCGCCTGTAGGCCATTTACATTTTGCCGCCCCTATCCACTGTGCTAATTTGAATAATTTGTTAGGAAAATTATGAAGAAAGTCGAAACATAAAAAAAGCTTCGTACATTAGTTTAGGAACACTTGGACTCTTTGGCACGTATTTCATTTCACAGCCGTGTGTCCGTACCGGAGCGTTCGTGGCAGGAAAGGAAATCCAGCATCCCTACCGCGAACTACGAAATCCGCAAATTTCAAATTTCGGGCAATGAAGGCGTCATTAGAGTGACGGAGACAAATCCCCGAAATTTACGAATTTAGGTGTTCGCGGTAGCAGGTCTTCTCTTACTTTGTACAGTACGCGAACTTTTAGCTGGTGTGACAGTGGAGGGATGGACGCCTAGCCAATATAATAATAATATACGACTCTACCCTTATCCCACAAACTCTAGATTAAATTGGGAAAATAAAGAAGTTCTAACATTCAAAAATTAAAAATCAGTCTGAGCATAATTAAACCATTTAATAAATTTCAACTCGGTTTTTATTAAATTATTTTTACTACGCTCACTCGCAAACAACAAATCAATCAATGTTACAATAAAACCAGAAACCAGTATTTGGCTTTAAATATATCTGATAATTAACAATTATAGAAAACAACTTTTCTATAATCGCCATCGTCCCATCTTGTAGCCAGATTTGGTAGCACATAGCTGGCTTCCATGTGAGAAAAATATTCCTGATTCGAAGTAGTCTACTCAATGAAAAAAGCGCTGAAACGTACGTTTTAAATCCATTACATTAATAGGTATATGCGACGATTTTTCTGATTGTTTCTTTAATTGTTAATAATCAGGTAACTTTCTTTAATTATGTTTGTTGTTTAATTGTAAAAATTACTGAAATGTCGTCTGTTAGCGCACTATAAATAATTTACAAAAAACGCAATTACAATTGATTAGAAGGTTTCATTATTCCCAGATTTATTTTTAATTATTTAACGTTACAAAAACTGTTTTTCAGATTTTGATCCCATCTGGTATGGCTATTTGGTACTACGAAATAAGAAACGTGTTTTCCTATCTTGTGGCCAGCTACCAAATGGGAAAGATTCTCTTATCCACCAGTGTGCGACGCTGATTTTATCATTTCGTAAATTCTTTCTATTGAAGATTGAGAGGCTGTAATTTCAAAAACTTTCATTAAAGTTCTTATTCTTTTTGGTCGCATGAAAATTGCTGTTCATGGGTTTATTTGAGGTGCTGTAGTGTAGTACGCGGATTCCTTTTCCAAAAAAAGTCGTGTATAGCGACCTTGCAGTTTGCAAAATACCTCACACAAAGATTAAACGCCAGCTACTTCCTACGACTTCAGAATTCCCGTTACATTGCCAGCTTCGAATCAGGAATATTTTTGTTATTTAAAAGCCAGCTACCAAACGAGGCTACAAGATGCAGCTAAATAATTACCATTCTGTAGTCAGCTTGGACTCAGAAATATTTTACTCGGATCTATATCTGGATCCCTAACGTTTTTTGACCTATTTTTGCATTCACTAACGTTTTATGTCCGAATGATCATTTGTCCTAACGCTCATATGCCATATCTTTAATTTTCCTAATATCATATGGATGATTTTTGTTTTCCTCAATGCCTTATATCCTAATCATCATTTTCCATATCAATTATTCATCCTACCTAACGTTATATGCAATAATAGTCATGTATCATAATTGTCAGTAAGCCTAATGATCGATAATCCTAATAATCGTATTTCCTATCTTTGTATGGCCTATTGTAGTTTATCCTATAAGTAGTTCTTAAACTTGTGGCAAACTTATTTTTTGGAATTCTTACTCGCACTTACACTTACACTGTCACTCACACTTACACTAACACTTATCTACTACACTCACACATAATACACCTTATAATAATGTTAATAATGTTATTTAGTTTCTAAGGTTTGTTATTTATTTTCCTGTATGTATACGTACTCTTTGCGAGCTCCAAGATACAGGCTCAGCCTAGTTTGGAGTTCGCCGGACATCATTTGTGATTTTTTTTGAAATATTTTTTCCGCAAATAAATTTACTCTTACTCTTACTCTTACTCTTACTATTTGTACTCTAGTCTGATTTAGTCCCAACTATTTAATGTATTCTTGAATAAATAGGTATCAGAATAACACACCATTCATCGTAATTTTGACGGAAATCAACATTTTTTTTAAATCTTAGGTTGAATATCCCGGTCATTTTTGATTTCGGGGAAAAGTTTTCTGGGTTGCAATAAATAACAATAACCTCGAAGACTAAGGCGGGAGCAAAGCTCCCGCCTTAGTCTTCTAACCTAACCTATCCGAGTCGGATCTGCCCCGGAAGGTTTTGTTCGCTCGCTCACTGCAGATTTAGTTCCCATTATTTAATATATTCTTGAATAAATGGGTATCAGAATAACACAATATTCATCGTAATTTTGACCAAAACCAACCTTTTTTTAAATTTTAGGTCGAATATCTCGGCCATTTTTGATTTTGGGATAAAGTTTTCTGAGTTGCAACAAAAAAAAAATAACCTCGAAGACTAAGGCGGGAGCAAGCACCCGCCTTAGTCTTCTAACCTAACCTATCCGAGTCGGATCTGCCCCGGAAAGTTTTGTTCGCTCGCTTCGCTCGCTCACTGCAGATTTAGTCCCCATTAATTCATGTATTCTTGAATAAATACGTATCAGAATAACACGACATTCATCGTAATTTTGACCAAAACCAATTTTTTTAAAATTTGAGGTCGAATATCTCGGCCATTTTTGATTTTGGAGAAAGTTTTTCCTACAAAATAGGCTTATTTTAGCATATTCTGCAAGCTAAATTAATAAAAAATAAAAAAATTTTGTGCAACCATTACCGACATTATGAATAAATTTTGTTATGGCTATTGATCGCTAGGGTGGCTTTGTCTCTTAGGACAACAACATTTAGGCTAAATGACATGAGGTGAAACGTTATTAGGGATTTCGAAGAATATGCAAAATAACATTAGGGTTTTTAACAATTATGGTAAAAAATGATTTGGGCAAGTGGGTTTTAGGGCAATCATTACATTATGGAAAATGAGTGTTATTGCAACTGATCGATAGGGCTAATGCCCATTAGTGCAAAACAGTTCGGGCAAGTGATTTTAGGACAAACGATGTTAGGGATCTCGAGGGAGACCCTTGTTAATTATCAGATAACTTTAAAGCCATATAATATTGACTTGTGGTTTTATTGTAATATTGATTGATTTCATATTTTAATGACAAATGGATCTTAATCGTGTAAGCTTACGTTTATTTTTATCCTGACGGGCATGACGTTACACCCGTTGTCGCAGGCAGACTAGCGAGAAAATGTATCAACACCTTCGAGCTGCGCGGGTTTTAGAACTACCCGCACTTGGTCGTGATTATTCATTACTAGGCTAGGGTTGTCACTAAGTCTACACTAAACACTCCTTTGAAACAACTTTTTCCCCTCACTAGCTCGTAAAGCGCTCGTTTATCGTTTAATACGAGCGGGTAAAAACGCTTTTTACACTCTTGTGAATAAAGTAATTTGACATTGCTCTAATTCCTATAGCCCCCTACTGCCTAGTATAAGTGGATCTGTACGACCGTAGTAAACATGTGCAATCGGAGCTCACATGTTAAATTGGTCGTTCTCATGGGTGACTTTGTAAGCCATTGGCTATATTTAAGTAACTGAATTCTACGACACGTTTCGACATTGAGTTTTAAATGGTTTCTTTAAGTTAATTTACATTTGGATAAGATTTGTAATAATATTTCCTCGCGATAGTGAGGGGAAAAAAGTTGTATTACACTTGGCGGCAAAGTTTGTTCAACTCTCGTGCCTTGAGACCTTCGCAATGCTCAAGATTCCAGTTTTTGAACCACTCGCTACGCTCGTGGCTCAATTTTGGAATCTTTCGCTAGCTCAGGTCTCAATATTGGCACGACAGTTAAACAACAACTTTGCCCCCTTGTATAATAAATAACTATTATGGCTTTGAAATGGATGGATTTTTAACCACGCTTACATTTGTAAATCACGGGATTCTACAACGAGATTCCTTGCCCCTCATTTTGATGAAAATTTACACGATTAAGATCCGTTTGTCATTAAAATATGAGTGGTAATCGCGAAAGTTTAAATCAATATATTGATTTATTTGTTGTTTGCGAGTGAGCGTAGTTAATCGCGAAAGTTTAAATCAATATATTGATTTATTTGTTGTTTGCGAGTGAGCGTAGTATAAATAATTTTAATTGACTATAAAAACCCAGTTGAAATTTATTAAATGGTTTAATTATGCTCAGACAGATTTTTAATTTTTGTTACGTAGAACTTCTTCATTTTTCAAATTCAAGGACCGCTTTCTAGAGTTTGTGTGGCAAGGGTAGAGTCGCATGTTGTTATTAATTTTATACAAAGCCCTGTACAAGTATGTTGGTTAATATTTACTTTTCCATGCTATTGAACTCTACTAATCACTCACATTGTATGAGGAGATACATTATTTTATAGATATTTCGATGTTGGTATGTACTATGTTACTGAAAGTTCATTGTATAATGGTTCTTAGACTCGGTCGTTCCCTTCCATAAAGGGTGGAAGGGAACGACCGAGTCTTCATTAAATTCTGATTTCATTCATTCATTGAATTCTGCCGCCATGGCCGAAGTTTAAAAAAGTTTGCTTCTACTCTGCCGCTTGTAAATTCTGCCAAATTATTTTATTGACACCAAAAAAATTTTTTTTGCTGCCAATTCTGCCGCCCCTAAAATCTGCCGCTCTAGGCCATGGCCTACTTGGCCTACTGGTAAATCCGGCACTGGTAATATCACTATTCTGCATCTGACATGTATAAGTGACACCTACTTTACTTGACAGATTTAGGTGCTTCTATATAAATGACAAAGCAAGACCATTTATGAATGAACTAATTTAGGAACGATTTAGACACTCTTTAATAATTGCAATTAAGAGCATATAAAAAAAACTTACCACATCCATAGTAGACTGTGCCACACCAATGTTCTCCCAAGAATCAGAACCTTTTGGTATAACCAAGGGTTTCGCGAAATTAGTATTCTTTTCCTTAGAAGGAAAGCCGCTTCCAAACCCTATGCTGTAGAGCATGTCCCTGACTCTCTTCGCTAATAGTGGCTCCTTGGATGAGTAGAATATCAGATGGGAGTTCGTTGCCAGTGAAACGCTTCTCATAGTAGTGCTTACGATCTTCTTAATTTCATTATCTAAAAAATAAATATGTCTTTTTGAGCTCTAACAGGCTTCTACGAGAATTTAAGCTAAAGTTGCCAATTTTTAAGAATGATCTAGATTAATCCTCATTAAAATGACAGATATAGATTAATCCTTATTAATATGAGGTTAAGACTCACCATTTTTCCGATAGTCTTAACGTTATACATACATAAATAAGGCTCATTTTTAACTGTCCACTGTTCGTTCTTAGAAACCGGCAACTATACGCCCTACAGGAGGTCATACAAAAGTGTGTAAGATTTAGAAATCATCATTTGGTAGATTTCCCTTAATTTAAATATCTCTGTTTAGGTACTTCGGATGGATTTGAGTTTGCCATCAGAGAGCAGTCTACCAAATTAGAAGTGTTACGTGCACATTGCCGAACCAAACAGGAGGCTGAATCGTGATATGTCGAAGAAGAGGGATAGAGGATCACTTATATTTATATCCCTTAGTCGATAGTATGCATCCTCTTTGAGAGGTGACTGAGTCTTTCTGCTGAATAACTTACCATAATTTTTGAAGATGTCGTATTTCCCTCCTATAATTATCAGCTCTGGCTCAATTCCAGTGCCATCGTAAGTATCCTTTATGGATCCGAGGCATGTTTCCAAAATGTACCAGATGTTCTTTATTTTACTCAGGTCTACTATCACACAGCAAAAGTACTTTCCTCGAACGGGCACCGACGTGAGGGTATTTTTCAAAACATCCAGTTTTCCACCGTATTCCCAGACGTGGCATATCGACTTGTCTATGCTTTGCTTGTTGACTGACTTCCGGCCGAAGGAATATTCTAGAACTAAGGTTTCTCGGGGAACTTCGTTTTTCTCGAGAAACGAATGGAGCATGGTCGATTTTCCCTGTTAAAACAAAGAGAAAATAACTACTGAATAGCGAAAATGTAATTTGTATCCACATTTATATCTTATATTTGAGTCAAAATTATTTTCGTTGTCTTATTTTGTGTCCCTGAAAAACGTGACGCAGTGGTGTTTTTTGTATGAGATGATGTTTTGTTTTCAATTTCTGAAGTATAGATTAAAATCTAGCGTGAAAATGAAAAACAAGTGCACCGGATTTTTTATATATACTGAGTCGAAACAGCAACTGAGTACAAGCGTGACAGAGTGGTACCTATGAAATAAAACAGCGAAATAGTTATTTAATTATACAAGGGGGCAAAGTTGTTGTTTAACTGTCGTGCCAATATTGAGACCTGAGCTAGCGAAAGATTCTAAAATTGAGCCACGAGCGTAGCGAGTGGTTCAAAAACTGGAATCTTGATCATTGCGAAGGTCTCAAGGCACGAGAGTTGAACAAACTTTGCCGCCAAGTAAAATACAACTTTTTTTCCCTCACTATCGCGAAGAAATATGATTACAAATCTCATCCAAGTAAATTAACTTAAAAAACCATTTAAAACTTAATGTCGAAACGTATCGTGGAGTAGAGTTACTCCTGGTATTTAAATATAGCCAATGGCTTACAACAATGACAATTTACTAATTTAACATGTGAGCTCCGATTGCGCATGCTTACTACGGTCATACAGATCCACTTATACTAGGCAGTAGTGGGCCATAGGAATCGTAGAGTCGGTACTTAACATGGATATAGAATATAGATATGGTTTTGACAACGTAATAAATAATAATAGCAAGAACGAAAGGGATGGTCTTATGAAACTTTTTACTAGTGGAAGTGAAAAGGAACGATAATCGTCCGTCCTTATCACTGTGCCACTATTTTTTGTGTGTGGCACGTAGATGCTAAATCTAAGTGCCAGACAAATGCGTTGAATACGTCACTATACGTAGTATCTTCTTAGTAGTCTGTGACTATGTCTATCCCTCTTAGTGGCACACTATGTGCGGCCCCTCGGTACTTAAATATAGCCAATGGCTTACAAAGTCACCAATGAGACTTGACCAATTTAACATGTGAGCTCCGATTGCGCATGTTTACTACCGTCATACAGATCCACTTATACTAGGCAGTGCCATAGGAATTAGAGATTACTTTGCCTCACAAGTGAATAAGATGCGTTTTTACCCGCTCGTATTAAAGGATAAAAGAGCGCTTTACGAGCTAGTGAGGGGAAAAGAATTTTGACCCATTTTCGCGATTCAATAGTAATTTTCTCTTTGTTTTAACAGGGAAAACCAAAATAAATGTGGATACACATTACACTGTGATGATGATGATTTTCAGATACACTTCAATGACTATACGTGACCCTTATTATAATGATCACAGAGTGCAAGAACGAAGAAGACTAGGGTTTAGTCAGCTTGAAATAGTTTGTTCACTTCACTCACCACAGATTTACTCCCCACAACAAATACCGTCCGTGAACTATCATCGCTAGTTTCCGACAACGCTTTATTCACGATTTGAGACGCTATTTCAGGTATCGTCAGCATCTTCTGGGGTTCAGAATTAAGAAAATATGACGAACTCAGACGAACTGTTATTTGTGTAATGTTTGTAAATATCTGGTTGCCTAGAAACGGAAAGCTGTAGATACTGTGTGTTCATTAGATACAGAACTTTTGTCCTTGTTTTACAAAATTCAATGGTTTGTTCGTGCTTTTCCACACCAACTACGGAGTATAGTTTGGACCATATTATAAGTCCAACGCCAATGACGGAATAATAAGTCACAATAGTCATATCCAGAGATCGCAAAAATTTGCGTCATTGTTCGCAATAATGTGGACATGACTCCAAAATTGATTAAATAATTAATCATTTAATTTATTTCTTACTTGACATATAATTTGATTCCTAGTCAATAAATACAAAAGTTTGTTAAAGTGTAGATTTATTATAGATACTAGTTCTTCTAGTTCTCTAGATATAAAACCTTCGTGGATTCACTTTTTCTTTATATATATATATTGACATTGATAGTTGTCAACTTACAGTGATATTTGCCATACCTAGATTACGTACGTACCTTACCTAAACGGCAGAAAAATTAAATAATGGCATTTTCTTTACTGATGAGTACCGAATATCGCCTACCTAACGAATTCACGGCGAAAATAGAAATCAATATAATACGACGTGGAACTGGTACGTATGCGTATTTATACTATTTATATTGATATAAATTCAAACAACTATGCAGATACTAAATTAAATATATTTTCATTTTCTGCAGGGATTAAAGACATTTGTTTATGCCACTGTTATTTTAACTTTAAAGAAAGGTGTTTGAAGTTTCTCTTGAAACAAATCGATTCATCAAAATTCGATAAATGTTGGGAAATGGTCATCGCTCTAATTCGTGAATTTCAATGCAACGATAATGAAGGTAAGCTTTCTACATTACACAAGTTGATGGTTACATGCACAAAGAACTACACATGTAAATTAGTATTGGCTGTATTGATTTTTATTTGTATTTTTTATAAAAAGTCAATGTTTGTTTTAGAAATTCAAGCTTCAACAGATACTACATGTATATGCACAACGGCGACCAAATTGCGTATTATGTTAAAAACGATACCTTTGCATAATTTTGAGAGGTTTTGGGTATTAATAATAAACTTAATAGAAAAATACATATGAATTAAAGCACATAATACTAAGAAATTGAATTTTAATATCAGAGTATGTACATATTCGTTTCCTGCTTTAAGTACTAACCGCCTTATTCACAAACTGTTAACTATTTATGTTTTATCCTTATCTGTCAGTTTCACATATGCGTTTGTCAAACGGGGACAAAACATAAATTAGTTAACATAGGTTTGATAAGCGATCTATACACTTACCGCTTTCTGAATAAGGCAGTAAGTGTATAGATACGTCTAGGTTCTTAGAGATCAACCTCTTTAGATTGTGCCCAGATAAACTGGCTACTCATATTAATATTGCATTGATAAAAACATGACGTCGACTCATGTCAGTCTAATACTATCCAATCCATGTTTGTCGGCCAATTGGTTGTAATTTGTTGAATAATATGTCGCGTCATGAAGCTAGTTCTGATACCGTCCGAAATTGGATTGAGGGGTATGATGAATTTTCATTTACTGGTGTGACGTTATTTTGTAATTTATGTAAAATTGATATTGACACATCTCGAAAGTCTCATTTCACCAGACATACGAAAAGCAAGTTACACTTGAAAATAGTGAATGATCTAACTAAAGAAGAAAATTTTTGCTTTGATTTGGCTTTGATGATGATTTGTGCAAATATGCCATGGAACAAATTAAATAATACTTACTTTCGAAAATTTTTGGAGAAATATTGCATTGGTCTTAAAATTCCTTCAGAGTCGTACATGAGAACAATTATATTTAGTAAAGTGTATGAAAAACAAGTGATAGAAATTCGAGAAAAACTAAGAAATGGATGCTTTTGGGTCTCAATCGACGAGACTAAGGACTCTTTAGACCGCAAAATTGCACATATTCTGGTTAGAAATTTGCAAGAAAATCAGCCGTCTACTTGTTATTTGATTGCATCTAAAGTTTTGGATAAGGTAAACGGTTCTACAATCTTTAACTTTTTTGAATCAAGTTTACAATGGCTGTGGGA
This sequence comes from Thaumatotibia leucotreta, assembly GCA_025490895.1. NCBI lineage: Eukaryota > Metazoa > Arthropoda > Insecta > Lepidoptera > Tortricidae > Thaumatotibia > Thaumatotibia leucotreta. The sequence goes on from JALPQI010002297.1 coordinate 50,045, forward strand.
AGACCTTGCTGAAAGAATTTTAATAAAATATTTTTATTTACTAGTGATTCGGTAAGCTATATGTTAAATGCTGGACTCAAAATTAAAACCAAATATCCACAAATTTTGCATATAACTTGTTTGGTACACGGAATCCATAGACTTTGCGAAGAAGTAAAAAAAAATTCGAAGACGTTAACACATTGATCACCTATGTTAAAAAAACTTTCTCCAAGGCTCCTTCCAGGATTGCCATGTTTAGACAAATGAATCTAAATATTCCCTTACCACCTCAGCCCGTAATCACACGATGGGGTACTTGGATCCAAGCGGCATGTTATTATAATGATAATTTTGCAGCAGTAAAGAGAGTTATAGAAACATTTAGCAATCGTGACAGTGTATATGTCCGTAAATGTAAACAGATTATGCAGTCGGCTGATGTTGTTGACAATTTACAGTTCATTTCACAACATTTTAAATCCATTTTGGTTGTAATAGAGAATTTACAGTCTTCTTCAAATACTGTCGAATACACTTTAAGTAAAATAAGAAATATATTAAATAATCTGGACAGTATACCAGGAGAAATAGGTAACCGTTTGCAACTAAAATGAAAGCCGTCCTTGACTGAAATCCCGATTTTGAGGTTATCGCCCACAACTTAGAACAGAAAATAAACTCTGAATTATACTGGAATAATAATATTCCTATAAAGCTACTTAAGTTTGCCCCATTAACATCAGTGGATTTCGAGCGGAGTTTTTCAGCACTTAAGTATGTTTTGATGTAAAAAGAAATAGACTGACTGCTGAAAATTTTGAAAAAATACTGATTATTTTCTTTAATAAATCTACATTTTAACAAACATTTGTATTTATTGACTAGGAATCAAATTACATGTCAAGTAAGAAATTAATTAAATGATTAATTATTTGATTAATTTTGGCGACATGTCCACATTATTGCGAGCAATGACGCAAATTTTTGCGATCTCTGATTATGCATAAAGTTCAACTTCGCGTTTGATATAGTGTCAACATGGCAATTTACACTATGTACAGGATGCTACAGGATGGAACGCTATTATACTAGGTTCTCCACAAAATTTTTTGAAAGTGGGTAGATGTCTAGATGATCACTTTTCGACTTTATTAACACTTCATAAAGTCGAAAAGTGGTAGACCACATTTATTGTTACTGACGGTACCTAAGTTTTTTCCATATTCATTGTGTATGTTTATTTAATTTTAATGTCTGCTAATAATAGTTTTTAGTTATAGGAATGAACTTTGGATTAAACATCACTTATTCATGTTGAGAATTGTGACATCACTTCTTTCTCAGGAAGACCAGGTTTCTCCACAGGCCTGAAATCGGAGTATAAAAATATTTGTATAAAATTGTTGATGCCGCAGAATAGATATAGATAAAAGTAAAAATATGTGAATAAAGAAAAACTAATACAAAAAAATGTATTTGTATGATTCATGTTGAGGACTGTGTCAATCATATTTCTCATGAAGACTAGGTTTAACAAATAGGAGTATAAAATTATGAATTTCAGAGACTGGTGTTAAATAAAATATCTCTGATTAAAGATTAAATGAAAAAAAATGTATTTGTATTACTTTATTTCTACTAGAATAACATTAGTTGCTTACATTTTGATTAATATTTTCATCAACAGCTACTATTTCATCAAGTAAGTATATTAAATGCATGAAGACTAAATATTTTTACAATACTTCATATTTACTTTTATCACCAAGAATTATTTTTGTCTTTGCAGGTTTTGGTATTCCAACTCTTTGTACATAATATCTTGGTTGAGAGTCTGTAGAATGTCCTGGAAGCGCTGCCTGAGTGTCTGGTTCTCCAGCCCGGCGATCTCATGCTGTGTGCGCTGGCGACGCTGCTTCAGCTCCTCCAGTTCCGCACTAATCTGCTGTAGTTTATAACTCACACCACTCTTGTCCTCCGACTGCAGGAAATCATCTACTGAGAATTGCTCACTACCTCTCATCAGGCTTGCTGTATCCATTTGGTGGCTTGATGACGGTTGCGGCTCATTCATTCCATGGGAGGAAGTAAACATTTCAGGCTTAAATTGAGTAGCTAGATTAGCTCCCTTAAAATCACTTGCACCATAGATGGAGTTTGTATCAGAAAGGTGATCATCATATGAAGATAATCTGTCATCAACATCTACATTGACATTGTCATCTTCTGCATCACTGTCACTGACAGCTCCACCAAATATATCCTCAACCTTAGATGAAGAGTTTTCCATTAAGTCACGCTTAATGTTTTGTTCCTTCTTTGACTTAGCTTTTTCAGCTTTACTGGATGTGCTGGGCTCATGTTTAACTTCATCTTCTTCCTGGATGACCTCCCACGAGAAACTCACAGCTTCATTGTCGGCGCGCAGCAGTCTCTTAACTTCTTTTTCTATCTCGGGAGCCTCCATGCACTTCTTGCGTAAAGTTTTCCGGAATCGCCTCTTTCTTATATTCTTGGTAGGTGGCGTGATACCATGAGGATAAAGATATTTCTTATCAACTTTAAGCGGATCTTTTTTCTTTTTAGGCGATTCGTCCTCCGTGGATACAGGGTCCAATTCTTCTTTGCAAATCATCAGCTGACAAATATCAGCAGTTTTGTACACGCTCTTCCTATCGATGGTTTTTAGCGATTCTATTATAGTAGGTAAATCGACAATCTTAGAATGAAGCAACCAATGGTCAAAACGTACTTCGCCATGCCTCATATCATTATCTAGTTGAATAGATAGTCTGTTTTTAAAATTGTCTCCAGATTTTAAAAGTTCACGAAGAGCTTTAGCTGGTTCTGTTGGTAATCTCATTATAAATTGAGATTCCAATTCTACAGGATAATCCGGCTCTCGTCGATTCATGGTGAAAACACAAATGGACTCTTTTTCTCGCCTTCTTCACGATAAATAATTAATTAGTAATTATTTCGATTCCGCAGCGATACTCGCAACAGGTAAAAAAGGAAAATCGAATACGCACAGACTACTAAAAAGATACTCGAAAACGTCAATACGTCAAACTCAACTCAGCAAATGCAAATTGCCAGATTGAGGGTGACCAATCCGAAAAAATATATTTATACACATTAAACGACTCATCGCACATAAAATTCCGCCTTTAGATGTGCGATTTCTTACAGTTGCTGAGAATAAATATCCAAAGATATATTCATTTCAAGCAGCAGAATGCTTGTTCAGGCGAAAAACTACATTTTGCCTAGTTTGCCTCTTGTGCGCACATGAAAATGCAGCAGTCATTTTGGTAGTAATACATCTTGAATACATCGAAACTATCGATTTCTACCTTATCTGTGGTGTTGTCGGTGAGAGAAAAAAAAATGAGTGAAGTGAAGAGTGAAGTGGACATATGAAAATACCACACAAGGTTTACTGCTAATGAAACGAAATTGCGTTACAATTAGTTACGAAATAACTTTGCAAAGTATTGTGTTTTTTGCAAATAAGTGTTAAGTTGTGGAGTGCATTTAAATGACAATTTCTACAATTAGATTATGGTTGGTATTATAAACTCGTAGTGGTATGTAAAGACGGAATTGTCACCTTCACTCTTGTCCTCAGCATTTTGTATTTGTTGTTCTAGAAATGTTATTATTTGGATGACGCGATATAAATAACCAATTTCTATTGCATCGCAATAGATGATATTCTTCACTCATTATGTCGCTAAAAATGGAAGAGAAAGGCTCTTCCTTATGTGTTGTAACCTACTTAATATGAATGCATTTCATTTGATGCATTATATTTCCGCATTTTGATTTATCACTTACCATGATGGTCGTGTTATCTGTTGTATCTTTAATTATCTTTATTTCACGACTTTACGAGTTTCATTACTATTTCAATTCTCTCTTTGGCTTATAAAGCTAGCAAAGTTTCTCATAAATAAATAGATGCACTATTTGTATGGCTACTGACCTAAATTTATAATATAACCCCTTAAAGTGTATATTTCCAAATAGGCTTAAAATAATTTATATTTAATGTTTTGTCACAAGTTAATAACTTAATTAAGTTGTATTATCTGTCTTTTAAAACATTTTTTTTAATAAGACATGCTTTTTACAGCATGTCATTGTGATTTACTTAACCTTTCCACACCCAGACATACTTTTCTTATGTAAATGTATAACTGGCTTTCTAGAGACCCAGCTGGTACAATACAAGGGACATTAATTCATGAATTATCTTTTACAAATAAACAAAATTCATTAAAAAGGTACTGAAAATAAAATCAAATACAGATGTAGTGAATAATCCTCTGTGATCATGCTTCCACAGAAACATTCTGTCCCAAATAGCTCCAGAGCAGTGTATACTAAAGTGACAGTAATATGAACCCAGATGTTACTGTAAAAATATGATGACCAGTTCTGTACTCTGGTCATGTACACTTATTTGTGCATGTGACATATGTGTGGTAGTAAGTTTGCTGCAGTATTGATATCTCTGATTATTTACAGCTACATATAAAATGCTATGCAATTCTTTCTTGATTGTTATTACTCTATTTCTGAAAATAAAAAATTAGTAACCAATTTATCCAAGATCCCATTATCAGACTCCAGAACATACAAAAAAATCTTTTGAATTGAGGACCTCCTCCGTTACTGAAGTTAGTTAAAAATGAAATACAGGAAAACATAATTATAATTAAATAATTACCATTTCTCAAAGTAATTTCTCAGAAATAAAATGGATTATATTATATCCAGGGATCTGAACATGTGTGCAAAACTTTAACAAAACTTCAAAATTGACATAATATATGGGAACACTTTAGCCAAGAAAAATATGAATATAAATGAACAAGCTCTATCTAATTTTATTTCCTATCTTGGAATCTTCAATTTACAATGTTTGGGTGTGCAAGTGGTGTTTGGTTGTATATTTTATGGATGTATTTGCTTTTTCATGTCCACTGGACAAGTTTTTTTGAAGTTTTGCACTCAACATTCCGATCACTAATCCACTAATCAAATCGCATATTATATTTTTTTAATTGAAATACATCCTTTACATCCTTTTCAAACACTTTACAGGGTTCATGGTGTATGGGTGACCAACTGTTTAAATAGTTTTATTTCATGAATAATCATTGAGCCATAAGAAGAATATATTATATAATTTCTGAGCATAAAGGAAATATTAAACTTGTATTGTTTATTCTGTTCAGATGTCGGAAGTGGATCCGGAGACGTTGCTGGAGTGGCTGCTGACGGGCCAGGGCGATGAGCGCGACATGCAGCTCATTGCCCTGGAGCAGCTCTGCATGCTGCTCCTCATGTCTGACAATGTGGACAGGTGCTTCGAGAGGTGATTTATCTTGTGTTGTACTGTGCCCTTTACCCAATGTTTTATGTAAAAGCTTAATACAGTACCTGGCAATCAAGTTTGCAAATCTGTCTTTGGAATGATACAAATAATATTGCAATACTCTATGCAGAGTTGGGAAAAAAGTAATCCAATTACTCCTTCCAATTACTTCTTCCAATTACTTTTGTATATCATATAATTAAACGTAAGTTTAAGACCCGTTTGTCTTTAGAATATGAGTGATAATTGTGAAAGTTTAAACCAATATACTTATATGTAATGTACATTTTAAATGTAATTTACGGAAGTAATCAGATTACTTTTTGCCCAACTCTGGATCTATGAAGCAGAGTCTCTTTCCAAAGACTGATGTGCATACTTTATCATCAGGTACTGTCCTTTGTTTCCTTATGAGGCTCAAAGTACTTTACAATTTTACAATCTGCATATATTGAGAATAAGTTGAAAACAGAATTTGATGTGGTCCTGAGACCTTAGGCACTGGTCTCACCGCGAGCTACTAAGCTATCAGCGTCAAATACTCGCCCAGCTATCAGCTATCACCGGCCGGGCGAGTATCGCCGTGTCTCTTTTATTTATACGGGAGTGCGTATCTTTTGTTCGTGTTTATAGCCGATAGTTCATAGCTTAGTAGCTCGCGGTGAAACCAGTCATCACATCCTTGACTGTACATACATCATCAAACATATTATTATAAATTTATTATCTTATGCATTGCATGCACAGCATATCTACAAAGTGCTTTGTGCTATGAGCAATTTTCTTGCAATACCCTGTAAAACCTACTACAAGACAGACTTACTATACTTGGACCCCTGCCGGATACCTAGACAATGACCAACATATTAACATGTATTCCGTTTCAGCTGCCCTCCAAGAACGTTTTTGCCAGCTTTGTGCAAAATATTCTTGGATGAGAGTGCACCTGACAATGTTCTGGAGGTCACGGCCAGAGCTATCACCTACTATCTAGATGTGTCTGGTAAGTAGAATATTATAGAATAGACTCTTTATTCTAAACTTTAATAAAAGTACCGTAAGTATAGCGTAAGTATAGCGACATAGAATTTGCTATACAAATTCTATGTCGAACTGGACTAGAAAAGTAAATAGGCTATACCTCGGTACGTAAGAAGTTTCCCCTCTATTACTCTAGGAATAGGCTTCATTTGTGAATAGAACGTGAAGATCAGTCATAACATAACCTTATTTTTCTTTTTTGTTCCTACAAAAAGAAAAATACCCTCCTACCAGAATCCGACCCGCTTTCATAGGCATAGTAGGAAAAGTAAATACCGTTTTAATTTCAGCTATACTAACAATGTGAATGACCATTTCTACTCAATCACTCAATCATCTATTTATGTCATTTATCTAAAAAATCTGACGAAAATTCGTCACTGTTAGTCACATCCTTATTCCTACGTCACATCGCTTTGTTCACATTAAGAATTGACAGAAATGACTCACCGTGTGGTTGCCATAATAGTAACAGTAATGTATTCAGAACAGACTAGGCCGAGTCTAGACGTATTTACATATTTATAAGACTACAGGTGTTTACTTACCGGAAAGTATGACTTTGAACCTTAAATTCATAATGACAAGTTGTACTAAACGACAATCTTAGTCATATGTTTATCTTAAGTGTCGTTTTTAATCAAAAGGCCATTATAGTCATAATGACTCTTAGACAGAACATTTTATAAAGATTCAAACAGCTACCATCCCTATAAGGATATCATTATATTATATAGAAAGTAATTTTCTTTGTTGGGCCATTTGATTCATAACAACGCATACATGTATAAATCTTTATACCAAGTTTTTACTACAACACTCTCCGATACAAATATTAAGAGTTGACCACTATTTAGATTAACTGTACAAATAACTTTATTTCTTTCGAACGATCAATGTAACGCGTGTCCAGCTTTTAGTTGTGAAACGCTGCGAGTGGCTGCGGACTGTCATTGTCAAGCTCTAATTAACGATTCATTTTGAAGTACTTTGCTTCAGACTGAACTTTTATTAGAAAATTAATTATGTTTAAAATTAGAATTTTTAATCAAATACTGCGCACGGTTTGGCTTAAATTCTCACCTCAATCCTCAGTTTCAATAAGAGCCTGCATGATGTTAACGCACTGTATAATAAGTAATCTTTATTGTCCTTAGCCGAGTGTACCCGTCGTATCGTGGCCATCGAAGGCGCCGTGAAGGCGATCTGCAGCCGCCTGCTGACGGTGGACCCCAACAACCGCACCAGCAAGGACCTCGCTGAACAATGCATTAAGGTTATACACTTTCTTTAGTCAGAGTGAAAATTATTCTTTATTCAAATTGGGATAGCAACAAACTCTTTTGAATGGTCTGAGTTACACATAATTAAAAATACTTCCGGTTCTAACCCTACACCACTTTAGTAAATGACGTCTAATATTTACTGTTATGTTAGTAGTGTTACTACTTAAACAAGGGATTAATGAATTAGTTATTTTATCAAATATCTTGATTTGTTCTGAAAATTATCTAATTTTTTATACCGTTCGTCAGCAGAAAACTAAAAAATGTTAACAAATATGGCCTTTTCATAGCATTTGATGTCTTTGACACATTAAATACGTTCGCAGATACATTTTTACGTTAATGCTTATTATCTTATTAATATCAATCATTTGAACTAAAAATGTATGTGAACTCAAGGTTTATGGTTTTTAGTTGGCGATAAAACCAAAATTGTGTACTAAAAGTGCGTGATTAATTGATTTTGAAATTTCTGTGCGTCCGTTTGGAAACAAGCACAGGCCTCCTCCAATCTTCTCTATTCTGATATTTCTGACATTTCTAATTACTACGCCATTTTCTTACGACTTGTTTTATATTATCAGCATTAAAGTTAGCTACCAAGATTTCTTTTTTACCCTGGACTACATCGCGCATGACAGCGCAATCATTTAATTGCTATGTGAATATCTGTTACGTTAAACATGTCATGTCATAGTATAAATTAGTCATGCCGCGGTATATCCACGACCATGATAAGTATGAAAGCAACCATTATCAATTTATCACTTTTATCAAGTAAAATTGGCCACACAAAAAATAGTTTATCGTGCCGTTGGTCTACTTTTTCATGTATTTTTAACTGTGTTTATGAACATTTCTTAAATAGTTTGTACACAATTAGGTACTAGCGCTAATTGAGTGACCATATTTCTATTTTACGATCGGTCTTATTTGTGTACTAACTGTAATGCTCTAAAATCATAGTTTTGTATTACGAAAATGCAATGATCGCGTATTTTTGTGGTAGTTAATAACTAAGCTCTAGGTATATTATTATTGGTAATTAATTACAAATTTTATCTTCTGGGGGATCTCAAGTAGAGGCAAAGATTAAATTTAGATTGTCACGATACCAGGCCTATGTAAATATTGTTAGGAAAGTAATAAATTTCGAAGACCAAATTACAGGAAAGTGCGGCAATTATGAAAACGAGACGAACAGTTATATTTCAATCAGTAATTAACGTTGCAAGGCACAACAACAGACATTTAATCACGCGATCTTTCTCTAGTTACCTACTGCGTCCGCTGATCTAACATTGAAATTGAAAACAATAACGCGATTGAGCCACAGATAACGGCACTTTGTTTTTGTAGCATTATTTAAAAAAGGCGATATCTGGATGTGTTTTTACTGAAAATTGATTTTTATTCATTATTGAAGTAAAGGCACCGCAGCGTCAAAAACGGCGACGCATTTTTCTGGTGTTAATAAGCCCTTTCCTTAATGGGACGCCTACAGAAATGCAGTACATTCATTGTTTGCATAATTTAAGTAGCATAATTTTGCATAAAACCAGCGTGATTCAGGCGACCGTAACCATGGCAATAACAGACAGAAAAAAGTTGATTCACCCATATACAATTTTCGTTGGCGTAACACATTAGTTGTACACAGGTGCTGGAGCTAGTATGCACCCGCGAGGCGGGCGCGGTGTGGGAGGGCGGCGGGCTGCCGGCCGTGCTGCACTTCATCACGCACCACGGGACCGCCGTGCACAAGGACACGCTGCACTCCGCCATGGCTGTGGTCTCCAGGTGATCACATAACACATTAGTTGTACACAGGTGCTGGAGCTAGTATGCACCCGCGAGGCGGGCTGCCGGCCGTGCTGCACTTCATCACGCACCACGGGACCGCCGTGCACAAGGACACGCTGCACTCCGCCATGGCTGTGGTCTCCAGGTGATCACATAACACATTAGTTGTACACAGGTGCTGGAGCTAGTATGCACCCGCGAGGCGGGCGCGGTGTGGGAGGGCGTGGCATGGCTGTGGTTTCCAGGTGATTTCATACTTCAAAGTCAAAATATTCTTTATTCAATTAGGCCCAGCAACGAGCGCTTTTGAATCGTTAAACTAAATAGCGAATGAGAGAAAAAAACTACCTCCGGTTCTAACCCTACACCACTGCCTGAGAAGAATCCGGCAAACTCAGCGGGACTTTCTTTTTTCAAATAATAGTTTTATAACATCTTACAGCTAACATGCATTAATTAAAAACGAAACATAAATTTTATTTAATATAAATACAGATATAGTACCTACATTAACTAGAGATGAAGTCTCTAATAGTCGGAATAATTATATAAATGTAAGTCTGTCATATAAATGTAATCTCTTCAGTATCTCTGTCCAACTTATATCGTTTTTTCTTGTCCCTTGGTCCCATTGTGACGGTCTATTGTTTGGGACATTTTACAAATCGCGCCGCTCGCCGTGAGACCCTACTTATGGCTCGCCGGGGTAGCTCTGACAGTTCGAACCAAACGAGCTAGTTGGACAGGCCTGACATCGCACCTTTAGAATGATAGTGTGACGTAGTTTTAATTATACACATAAAAACTCAAAATTTCGAATTCGACTTCACTTTCCTAATTCACAATAACTTTAAAGATACAGTATTTATGGCTTATGAAGTTATGACATTGATATACTTGTAGAACAATGAGCTTTTCGACTCTACAACTACTGCCCATAATCTGTATTATTCCTTGTTTCACATTTGAATGATACAAATGTGTTTTTTTTAATTAACAGATTTAATTCTGTAGGTGGCTGCTGTAGGACTATATTTGTAACATGTAATAAAAAATAAATTAAAAATAAATGACGTGTTTATACAGGGTGTGCGGCAAGATGGAGCCGGGCTCGGAACGCGTAGGCGACGCGGTGATGTCGCTGTCAGCACTGCTGCGGCACTCGGACGCGCGCGTGGCTGACGCGGCGCTGCGCTGCTTCGCGTCGCTCGCCGACCGCTTTGCGCGCGCGCACGCCGACCCCGCGCCGCTGGCGGACCACGGTGGGTACTGCGGTGTGTCGCTGTCAGCACTGCTGCGGTGTGTCGCTGTCAGCACTGCTGCGGTGTGTCGCTGTCGGCACTGCTGCGGTGTGTCGCTGTCGGCACTGCTGCGGTGTGTCGCTGTCGGCACTGCTGCGGTGTGTCGCTGTCGGCACTGCTGCGGTGTGTCGCTGTCAGCACTGCTGCGGTGTGTCGCTGTCGGCACTGCTGCGGTGTGTCGCTGTCAGCACTGCTGCGGTGTGTCGCTGTCGGCACTGCTGCGGTGTGTCGCTGTCAGCACTGCTGCGGTGTGTCGCTGTCAGCACTGCTGCGGTGTGTCGCTGTCAGCACTGCTGCGGTGTGTCGCTGTCGGCACTGCTGCGGCACTCGGACGCGCGCGTGGCTGACGCGGCGCTGCGCTGCTTCGCGTCGCTCGCCGACCGCTTCGCGCGCGCGCACGCCGACCCCGCGCCGCTGGCGGACCACGGTGGGTACTGCGGTGTGTCGCTGTCAGCACTGCTGCGGTGTGTCGCTGTCAGCACTGCTGCGGCACTCGGACGCGCGCGTGGCTGACGCGGCGCTGCGCTGCTTCGCGTCGCTCGCCGACCGCTTCGCGCGCGCGCACGCCGACCCCGCGCCGCTGGCGGACCACGGTGGGTACTGCGGTGCCGTCGCTGTCAGCAGTGTTATTCACTAAGGAAACCGCCTTGCTGTCAGCGCTGTGTCAGTGCTGCGGCAGCGTCGAGCCTAAAAATGGTATTCACTAATGTACTTTAAACGACACTAGTGAGCTGGAACTACATTGCGTCGAAAGTTTGACGTTTAATGTATGAACTTCGTATTCTCTAACGAAAAACAGCGACGAACTCGCCCACAACCTCGCTCACAGCCTCGATTCCTAATGTCAAATCAAACAGCTAGGATTTTAGACAAGGCTGTCTCGACATCGAGCTCGTTGACGAACGCAGCGTCGAATGTGTCAATAAGAGAATAGCATAGCAGCACTGCTGCGGCACTCGGACGCGCGCGTGGGGGACCACGGTGGGTACTGCGGTGCCGTCGCTGTCAGCACGTACCATTCCACGAATCGTCGGGGAGGATCCAATGCCCGTCTCCCATCGTGGAACGGACTCCTTAAGGGTGCGGCTCCACTGACGCGGAGTGGAGCTGTGTGAGCTCGGCCAATGACACCGCATCACAGTGTTTCGAATTTTGAATTTGAAGAATGTAATTGGTAAATTTTGCACAGCTCCGCTCCGCGTCAGTGGAGCCGCACCCTAATGGCTTCGTTTAACTTTCATCCCTGCTAACGTTCGCAGCCGTAGAGAAGTGGAAGCTGGACATAACTATCAACGAGCTTACACGTTATGGGCGGCAAATTTTTGCGAGTTGCGTTTTTTGCAACCTACATCTTTTGGGTTCCATATTGCTGGTTTTTCTTCATGGGTACAGTTCAAAGACTGATTCTAGAATCCTAAATTAAAAATTCTATGTGTATCCTAGATTATATCGCATCTGTTAAGACGGCGCGTATTGACACAAGCTGAGCCGCGCGTGCCGTTAGGCTAGCCGCGCCGAGCGTAGTTGGCTCGCATGTTCACGTGCCGTTTGATTTAAGCTTAGTTAACTAGTAAATGGTCCACGGTATTCATGTCCTCTGTCACGCCACGTGACCAGGTCATTAGCAGAGGGCCAGTTTTGTACCTAAGGCTGGTTCCTGTGTCACGCGGACCGCCCGCGCGGATCTTCGGAGCAATATGTATTGGATCAATGGCGCGTTTCAGACTGGCGCGGAGGCATTCGCGCGGGGCACTCCGCGGTCGTCCGCGCGACGAGTCGGCGCCGCGGGGCCGCCCGCGCCCTTCGCACTCCAGTGAGCAACTGAGCGTTTCAGTATCTCGCGGAGCGCACGCGTCCGCGCAAGACAGTCATAGCGAGTCGCGATGTGGACACGGGGCGGGCGAGTCATTGATGGATTGGATGCATTGTTCGCGTCTGTACTCCGAAGCGGTCAGCGCGATACTGAAACGGCTTTGCAGACGGCCCGCGCCTAGCACCTCTGCGCGGAGAAATCCGCGTGGGCGGTCCGTGTGACACACTGAACCAGCCTAAAGGCTTAGCGGAACTCATTGAACTTGTTTTTTATACAGGTCTGACGGCGGAACTAGTCCGGCGGCTCGGCAGTGCGGAGAGTAGCGACGACAAGTGTCCAGCACCTTCAGTGTCCACCACCGTCAGCCTGCTGTCCACGCTGTGCCGCGGCTCCGCGCAGATAACACACGTGGGTACATGGCGTGGGTACACAGTATACAGGAGCGACGACAAGTGTCCAGCACCTTCAGTGTCCACCACCGTCAGCCTGCTGTCCACGCTGTGCCGCGGCTCCGCGCAGATAACACACGTGGGTACATGGCGTGGGTACACAGTATACAGGAGCGACGACAAGTGTCCAGCACCTTCAGTGTCCACCACCGTCAGCCTGCTGTCCACGCTGTGCCGCGGCTCCGCGCAGATAACACACGTGGGTACATGGCGTGGGTACACAGTATAATAAATAGTACTACCGTATGGGCGTATGGGTATTAATTTCATCATCCCTGCCTCCTATCGAAAGTGATGTATTATCTCGCTCACACAAGCATCGCGGGTGTGCACTTAGGGTCTCCCCAAATCAATCCACGCGGAAATTTTAAAAACCTTAAGCCGAGTGAAAAACCCATTCTGTCGACGACACCATCCGAGGTGTGGTACCTAGTGTGATATGTTGGGATTCCTTTGTTTTTTACGTCTCATGACATTACGATTATACATATAATTGTAAGAATTGTATTCTCGCTGCAAGCAACAAAAAAAATCCTTAAGTAACTGTAGCAGTTCAAATTATTGCAAGAAATGCATGAATAAACCTACATTATAATCTAGGGCAATATCCCGGCCGTAATATCAATTAAAATAATAAGCATCTTTACGATCAGTTCGCAACAACTAGAGTTGTGAAAAACGGGCGTGAATCATTGGCTGATTGCAAATCGCTCCTTGATTCGGTTTCCTGTTGAAAAACCATCGGCGCTCAGCTGTGACACCAGTGGTACGTAATTAACACCGCTAATTGTAATTGCTTATACGGTAATCGTTGAGACTTGGGTTGGTATCGAGTTGGTGGGAACGATTGTGACTGGATTTATTTATGGCTTTAGGTATTATTTTAGATTTCGTCATATGATATAAAACTTGGCGGCGTTTTATTACTGTGTAGATACACGAAAAATAGATACAGGATACGATGGAACCTTATGTTTATAAAAATCGAAGTATTGTAATTTTTTTTTAATTATATGATTTTATTTTGATTATATCTTGTATCTTGATAGCGCACATTCTGTCATGCGGAACGTAAAATATTACTCACTCGTTGGGGATATTGTTTTTTTTGTCTTGAAAGTTACAAAGAACGCTATTATACTCGTACGTACTAGAAATAACGGTGAGTTTGGGGTAATGCTTATTCTACACTACAGGTAAAAGGAAGAAATAGGTTTGCGGTGCCCGTGACCCTGTCGCCTGTTGCGTACGTAATATTTACATCGAAAAATATGTGACACATGAATCATGATGTGTGAAATATGATGATATAATGATTGTTCTCCCTTATTGTTTTTTATAATGTCCATGACTTATCTAGTATTATAAATACATACAAAAGTAGTATATCGCACTTATTTACTTAAACTCGTATCTGCTACAGCGTTTTAGGATGAAAAAAAACTTGACATTTCCATGAAATATAGCAACGATATGGTACCTAGTTAGTTAGTTAGTTATACTGGGCTTTTTCCGCAACTCGACAACCATTGTGCCTTTTTTGCGTGATAGCGAGGTAGCTCTATTCCAACCATCCAAGCTCATCCACGAAACTCAGTGTATGTGATATGGTACCTAATCATAGGCTTACGATATCACAATCTTTCGATACTTATTTGTGTTTAATTTACAGGATTTAGTCCGTTTGGAGCTATGCTCGGCGATCGAGGCCGCCGTGCAGGCCGACGAGCGCTGGTGCCTCGAGTGCATGCGGCTGGTGGACCTGCTGCTCGTGCTGGTGTGCGAGGGCCGCCACGCTATACAGACGTGAGTGTATCACAGCTCGTCCGGCAGCTGTGTGAGGCGATCGAGGCCGCCGTGCAGGCCGACGAGCGCTGGTGCCTCGAGTGCATGCGGCTGGTGGACCTGCTGCTCGTGCTGGTGTGCGAGGGCCGCCACGCTATACAGACGTGAGTGTATCACAGCTCGTCCGGCAGCTGTGTGAGGCGATCGAGGCCGCCGTGCAGGCCGACGAGCGCTGGTGCCTCGAGTGCATGCGGCTGGTGGACCTGCTGCTCGTGCTGGTGTGCGAGGGCCGCCACGCTATACAGACGTGAGTGTATCACAGCTCGTCCGGCAGCTGTGTGAGGCGATCGAGGCCGCCGTGCAGGCCGACGAGCGCTGGTGCCTCGAGTGCATGCGGCTGGTGGACCTGCTGCTCGTGCTGGTGTGCGAGGGCCGCCACGCTATACAGACGTGAGTGTGTCACAGCTCGTCCGGCAGCTGTGTGAGGCGATCGAGGCCGCCGTGCAGGCCGACGAGCGCTGGTGCCTCGAGTGCATGCGGCTGGTGGACCTGCTGCTCGTGCTGGTGTGCGAGGGCCGCCACGCTATACAGACGTGAGTGTATCACAGCTCGTCCGGCAGCTGTGTGAGGCGATCGAGGCCGCCGTGCAGGCCGACGAGCGCTGGTGCCTCGAGTGCATGCGGCTGGTGGACCTGCTGCTCGTGCTGGTGTGCGAGGGCCGCCACGCTATACAGACGTGAGTGTGTCACAGCTCGTCCGGCAGCTGTGTGAGGCGATCGAGGCCGCCGTGCAGGCCGACGAGCGCTGGTGCCTCGAGTGCATGCGGCTGGTGGACCTGCTGCTCGTGCTGGTGTGCGAGGGCCGCCACGCTATACAGACGTGAGTGTATCACAGCTCGTCCGGCAGCTGTGTGAGGCGATCGAGGCCGCCGTGCAGGCCGACGAGCGCTGGTGCCTCGAGTGCATGCGGCTGGTGGACCTGCTGCTCGTGCTGGTGTGCGAGGGCCGCCACGCTATACAGACGTGAGTGTATCACAGCTCGTCCGGCAGCTGTGTGAGGCGATCGAGGCCGCCGTGCAGGCCGACGAGCGCTGGTGCCTCGAGTGCATGCGGCTGGTGGACCTGCTGCTCGTGCTGGTGTGCGAGGGCCGCCACGCTATACAGACGTGAGTGTATCACAGCTCGTCCGGCAGCTGTGTGAGGCGATCGAGGCCGCCGTGCAGGCCGACGAGCGCTGGTGCCTCGAGTGCATGCGGCTGGTGGACCTGCTGCTCGTGCTGGTGTGCGAGGGCCGCCACGCTATACAGACGTGAGTGTATCACAGCTCGTCCGGCAGCTGTGTGAGGCGATCGAGGCCGCCGTGCAGGCCGACGAGCGCTGGTGCCTCGAGTGCATGCGGCTGGTGGACCTGCTGCTCGTGCTGGTGTGCGAGGGCCGCCACGCTATACAGACGTGAGTGTATCACAGCTCGTCCGGCAGCTGTGTGAGGCGATCGAGGCCGCCGTGCAGGCCGACGAGCGCTGGTGCCTCGAGTGCATGCGGCTGGTGGACCTGCTGCTCGTGCTGGTGTGCGAGGGCCGCCACGCTATACAGACGTGAGTGTATCACAGCTCGTCCGGCAGCTGTGTGAGGCGATCGAGGCCGCCGTGCAGGCCGACGAGCGCTGGTGCCTCGAGTGCATGCGGCTGGTGGACCTGCTGCTCGTGCTGGTGTGCGAGGGCCGCCACGCTATACAGACGTGAGTGTATCACAGGACCTCGTCCGGCAGCTGTGTGAGGCGATGCAATCTTCAAATATAGTTCAAAATGAAGAGTTAGTCATTATCAATTTATCACAGATGAAAACAAATAGATACATTTCTTCATAAGTAAGATGTCAGTGCGTTTTATATATTGAAATTAAAAAAAAAAAACGCCCTCTTATTCATAACTTAGTATGCCGAAAAGTATTGGTTTTATCAATGTGTATAAGATCGAAAGGCACAATAGTAGATTACATACCAAGGCTATTTAAGTGGGAAATGTCCCGGATGACATGTAATTGTAGGCCGAGGCCGACAAACATGTGATCCGAGGCTTTCCCATTTAACGGCCGAGGTGTGTATACTATTTTTCTGCTCAACGGAGCCGGCAGGCAGTAACTTAGTTAAGTGCAGCGGCTGGCAAGGTGCTGTTTGCCGGCCGGAGGGCAGAAAATTATACTTATCGGCTTGCTAAGTTAGGTTACGTTTATGAATGATGTAGACCTCAAGAACGTTCCGTAACTCTGTGATTTTATTACAGTGGTTCGAACAAAAATGGCGACGCACCCGGCGGATCGAAGACAGGCGCTGGCGGCGAGGGCTCTGGCGCCGGCGCCGGCCCGGGCGCGCGCGGGGACAAGTCGCACCGGCAACTCATCGACTGTATCCGGGGCAAGGTATGTGGGTCCTGTGTGCTATGTGACTACATGTACGGGTCCGAGACCGGCGCCGGCCCGGGCGCGCGAGGGGACAAGTCGCACCGGCAACTCATCGACTGTATCCGCGGCAAGGTATGTGGGTCCTGTGTGCTATGTGACTACATGTACGGGTCCGAGACCGGCGCCGGCCCGGGCGCGCGAGGGGACAAGTCGCACCGGCAACTCATCGACTGTATCCGCGGCAAGGTATGTGGGTCCTGTGTGCTATGTGACTACATGTACGGGTCCGAGACCGGCGCCGGCCCGGGCGCGCGAGGGGACAAGTCGCACCGGCAACTCATCGACTGTATCCGCGGCAAGGTATGTGGGTCCTGTGTGCTATGTGACTACATGTACGGGTCCGAGACCGGCGCCGGCCCGGGCGCGCGAGGGGACAAGTCGCACCGGCAACTCATCGACTGTATCCGCGGCAAGGTATGTGGGTCCTGTGTGCTATGTGACTACATGTACGGGTCCGAGACCGGCGCCGGCCCGGGCGCGCGAGGGGACAAGTCGCACCGGCAACTCATCGACTGTATCCGCGGCAAGGTATGTGGGTCCTGTGTGCTATGTGACTACATGTACGGGTCCGAGACCGGCGCCGGCCCGGGCGCGCGAGGGGACAAGTCGCACCGGCAACTCATCGACTGTATCCGCGGCAAGGTATGTGGGTCCTGTGTGCTATGTGACTACATGTACGGGTCCGAGACCGGCGCCGGCCCGGGCGCGCGAGGGGACAAGTCGCACCGGCAACTCATCGACTGTATCCGCGGCAAGGTATGTGGGTCCTGTGTGCTATGTGACTACATGTACGGGTCCGAGACCGGCGCCGGCCCGGGCGCGCGCGGGGACAAGTCGCACCGGCAACTCATCGACTGTATCCGGGGCAAGGTACGATTATGATCTCCAATCGCGTGCCGACGAGCGGTCGAACTTCGTGTCGGCGTATTTATTTCATTTGTTTTTTGATTTGTTTACTTATTTGTATTCGTATAAAAAGTATTCTCGATTATTTATTTATTTATTTAATCTTTATTGCACAAAAGAAAAACTTATAGTACAAAAGGCGAACTTAATGCCATACGGCATTCTCTACCAGTCAACCTTGAGGCAAAGCAGAAAGATTGTAGGCGGTGCATTAACAAAACATTAATAAAATTAAGTTAATGAAAACAAAGCATAGTCTCAAAAACAAATAAAATACTAAGAATACTAAAATACACATACACATAATATTTATATGAATACATATATTATACATACATTAATAAATAATATATACTATATACCCAATAAAAGTAGTATTAAACATTATTTAACTTTTATCTACCAGCAAAGAAACCACGAACAGATTTTTTTTTATTCTCATCTATAGATTATTCTCATCTATAGATTATTCTCTATTATAATTATAACACGATTGTGTAATAGTACATTACTATAGGAGACGGAAAACGAAGGGTTACAGGCCAAGTACTTGCCGAAGGAACTGAGGCCAGATAGGGATACGCGGCCTGTAACCCTGTTTCTCGCCGAGATTAGTGCTTTTCTCAAACTTGCCATGAAATAAAACGAACTGATTTCGTCGAACCATACTATTTAATTTGTAAATAAACGAATAGTACAGTATCGATTAACATTTAAAAAAAAACAACGACAGTTCTTCATAGATTTGTCTAAAACCGTTTAGTAATTTAATCACGGTTTCTTCAAATCGGATTTCATTTCATGATTTATCTGACATTAATAGGCGAGGTATTTTTCCAAGTCAAGATATTTTTACAAATAGCCATGTTTTTTTTTTCTTCTTTATGGGCTTCAGGGCGATGTTAATCGGGCAATTTTAAATTATTTTTTTCATTGACAGAGACAAATGCTATTGCTGTCTTTATTATAATTCATCACATCTCTTAGTTGACGTTAGTTGAATACTTATGTAACCTTTGTGGAAATATGGTAGATAGACGTTTGACAGTCTACCTATAATCCTTTAATCTGTCAGTAGCAATACAAATGTTTAATAGAGACTTGATAGTTTCTGGCTGAAATTCTAACTTTGAAAAAATATCTGACAGTGACAGCCGTTGAAAGGAAAATGAACGAAAATTTCTACATAGCAGCTTAGCAGTCAAATTACCGGCTCTGAAGTTAGATTGACGTCTCCAGGACTAAAGCGGATGTTATATATAACGTAACTATAGTAACGTCAGCTTCCGGAAAAATCGCAATCAATCATTGGTGAAACGTTTTTGTTATTACGTAACCATGGTAATGTCACCTTCTGAAGAAACCGCGAGCGATCATTGGTTAACCGTAGCAATGCCTGCCCCATTGGTCAGCAGAGTTCGGCCGAAGTCGTAATACTAGTCTCATAAGATTTCGGAACCCGATTTGTATTATTCGACCAAGTTGCGAACAGTGCGAATGATCAACATTCCCGTGTATTATTTAATTTGAAGTTGACATAATATAACTATATTTATCTCTTTCATTTTCTCTCTGCTCTGTCTTTAATGGTCCGTTAGAAGTGTTGCTGTTTGTACTATTGCAGTCCTAGGTGTGAAATAAATACATGAAATCTCTTTACATATCATCTTAGCATATGTCACCGGCTACATAGTATTTCCGGGTTTAATTTAAAGTAAGTAACATCAACACTCCGTAGCAAGTTTGAGAAAAATACTATTTGCGCAACGTGTGCACACAAATATAATGATGCATTTAGAAGGTGCTGTATGGCGGATAAAGGAAATAACTTCGTTTCGATATTAACACTTGTATTTTCAAAGATTTTCTAAATTAATTACAGAGCTTGTGCACACGGTTAGAAGTTCGAGATGAGAGAGAGAGGTGAACGAATGGAAGAGAATGTAGAATGAAAGGAGAATGAATGATTCGTTCAGAAACAGGTGCAACATATCAGTTCGTGTAAAAATTTCAATGTGACTAACATTTTCCACGATCCTCGAATTTTTGAATTAAACTTATCTTTATTTAACTGAAGGATACGGACGCTTTACTGGCCGCCGTGTCGACGGGTGCCATCGACGTCAACTTCACGGACGACGTCGGTCAAACGCTGCTCAATTGGGCCGCTGCCTTCGGGACTAAGGAAATGGTCGAGTTCCTGTGTGAAAAGGGTAAGATTTCAGTTTTTTGCCTGCGCCTATTGTATGTATATTTATGTAATTTTTTGCTCTTCAAATTCTGTAATACATGTATTAACCTTTTAAACGCCGAGCTAAAGGTGTCTTGTACTGTTGTTGCTATCAACGCAGAGGGTGTCATGGTGGACACTGTCAAAGCTTCATAATATCTTGATGACAAATGACTTGAATTTTCGATATCTATTCGTTTTTCCATTAGAGTAAAGCATGGAATAGGCTTATACATAATCAAGTTGGGTAAGTAAAACATATGTTCCACTTTCCCCGAGGCGAATTTTTGCATAGTAAATGTACGAAGGGTTTCTGTTTGCCTCACAGTTTCACTCACCCGACTTGGCTACTTTCGTTATAAATAATATAGTCTGGCCAACAAATGGTCAGTTACTAAAAACCATAAAAAGTATATCTATCCCTCATTGGGGTGGCAATATTAGCGTAAGAAAAAGCCAGTATGATTCTCTTGTGCACGAAAAAAACAATTACTGGCCAAACAAATTCATAAATGACACCGCTACAGGTGCGGACGTGAATCGCGGGCAGCGTAGTTCGTCCCTGCACTACGCGGCGTGCTTCGGCCGGCCCGCTATAGCTAAGGTCCTGCTCCGACACGGCGCCAACGCCGACCTGCGCGACGAGGACGGCAAGACACCGCTTGACAAGGCTAGGGAGAGACACGACCAAGGTACTACTTCAGATCAAGTTACGAAGGTCTAATGCGGGGTGCAAATGACACCGCAACAGGTGCGGACGTGAATCGCCGCCAGCGTAGTTCGTCCCTGCACTACGCGGCGTGCTTCGGCCGGCCCGCTATAGCTAAGGTCCTGCTCCGACACAGCGCTAACGCCGACCTGCGCGACGAGGACGGCAAGACGCCGCTCGACAAGGCCAGGGAGAGACACGACCAAGGTATTACTTCAGATCAAGTTACGAAGGTCTAATGCGGGGTGCAAATGACACCACAACAGGTGCGGACGTGAATCGCGGCCAGCGTAGTTCGTCCCTGCACTGTGCGGCGTGCTTCGGTCGGCCCGCTATAGCTAAGGTCCTGCTCCGACACGGCGCCAACGCCGACCTGCGCTACGAGGACGGCAAGACACCGCTCGACAAGGCCAGGGAGAGACACGATCAAGGTACTACTTGACATCAAGTTACGAAGGTCTAATGCGGGGTGCAAATGACACCACAACAGGTGCGGACGTGAATCGCGGCCAGCGTAGTTCATCCCTGCACTACGCGGCGTGCTTCGGCCGGCCCGCTATAGCTAAGGTCCTGCTCCGACACGGCGCCAACGCCGACCTGCGTGACGAGGACGGCAAGACACCGCTCGACAAGGCTAGGGAGAGACACGATCAAGGTACTAATGACACCGCAACAGGTACGGACGTGAATCGCGGCCAGCGTAGTTCGTCCCTGCACTACGCGGCGTGCTTCGGTCGGTCCGCTATAGCTAAGGTCCTGCTCCGACACGGTGCCAACGCCGACCTGCGTGACGAGGACGGCAAGACACCGCTCGACAAGGCTAGGGAGAGACACGATCAAGGTACTAATGACACCGCAACAGGTACGGACGTGAATCGCGGCCAGCGTAGTTCGTCCCTGCACTACGCGGCGTGCTTCGGCCGGCCCGCTATAGCTAAGGTCCTGCTCCGACACGGCGCCAACGCCGACCTGCGTGACGAGGACGGCAAGACACCGCTCGACAAGGCTAGGGAGAGACACGATCAAGGTACTATTTCAGGTCAAGTTACGAAGGTCTAATGCGGGGTACAAATGACACCATAACAGGTACGGACGTGAATCGCGGCCAGCGTAGTTCGTCCCTGCACTACGCGGCGTGCTTCGGCCGGCCCGCTATAGCTAAGGTCCTGCTCCGACACGGCGCCAACGCCGACCTGCGCGACGAGGACGGCAAGACTCCGCTCGACAAGGCTAGGGAGAGACACGATCAAGGTACTACTTCAGATCAAGGTACAAAGACGCCCACTGCTGAACAAAGGCCTCTCCCAAAAATTGCCACAATGACCGGTCCTGCGCCACCTGCATCCAGCGGACTCCTGCGATCATCGCCAGGTCATCAGACTACCCGTCATTGTTAATATAATATAAATTGGATTGCACCAACCAACTGACAAGGTCGTCAACGTTACACTGTGTATTACTTATGAATCTTCCTATACAATAACATTCTACGAACGGTTTAACGCTGAGAGACAGCTTCGTGCCTTAGACATGATAAATATGATAAGTCAGCGCGACATACAGTCGCGAGTTACTACCTATAGCTGGGCTGTAATTAATAATTATAGAACATTACGACACAAGTGCGAAAAACATGAACGAACATTTTCGCACATGTCTCGTACGACGTTTTTTAGTACAGGTCGCCCTCCGAAGTCTTGGACCTGACGTAAAATGACCCACTTCTCGCACTAAAGCCTAAAAAAGTCACCATCTGTACTAAAATAGTACATTACAACACAAGTGCGAAAAACACGAAATCCGAAACGAGTGGCGATGTTTTAAATCGACACTAGTTACGAATTTTTTGTTTGCACATGTCTCGTACGAGGTTTTTTGTACAGATGGCCCTCCGAAGTTTTGGACCTGACGTAAAATGACCCACTTCTCGCACTAGAGCCTAAAAAAGGCACCATCTGTACTAAAAAATATGTTAAATACGCAGTATCTGTTGTATTATAGTAACTTGAATTATTATCGACTTTTTCCCCGGAACGTAACCAAACTTAACTTTTGATCGCTCCATAATCTAGCTGAAAGATTAGAAAATATTATATTAACGTGTAATGTGATGTGTGTCTCATTAACTTTTTGGATTAAACCGAAATTAATAAAAAAAAACTTACGTCCATAAATGTGACTATGGAATAATTGGTACCAGTCATTCTTAACGTGTGCATGTCCACTCAGGTCACCGAGAAGTGGCCGCCATCCTGCAGTGTCCCGGCGAGTGGTTGGTGGTGGGCAACCAGGACTCACCGACCTTCTCCAACGATGAGGACTTCCCAGAGACAGGAGACAAGGAGATGGCCGCTATTTATTTAGAGTGAGTTGCACTTTATTAACTCCATTACAGGATTTTAGTAGCCGGTATCTTGTTGTGCCCCGGAGGGTTGTTTGTGGACAACCAGGACTCCCCGACCTTCTCCTACGATGAGGACTTCCCAGAGACAGGAGACAAGGAGATGGCCGCTATTTATTTAGAGTGAGTTGCACTTTATTAACTCCATTACAGGATTTTAGTAGCCGGTATCTTGTTGTGACCCGGAGGGTTGTTCGTGGGCAACCCGGACTCACAGACCTTCTCCAACGATGAAGACTTCCCAGAGACGGGGTACAAGGATATGGCCTTCATTTACTTAGGAGTTCCATTTTACTAACTCTAGTACAGGATAGAAGTGGCCGCCATACTGTATTGCCCTGGCTTTGAGCAACTGATTGGAGTGATAGTTGTAAATTATGAACGTTACTGCACGAATCGATCTTCTTATAAAATTACGTTGTTCCTATTACTAAATACTTTACTTAAATATTTAAACTTGATTCTACACGCACGCAATAGCAACGCACTACTGATTTCGGTAGTGGAAGAAAATATTGCTCAACCCATCGCGCTTAGATTTTCTACTGAGGGTAGTTTATCGTAGAGGGTTATTTTGTCCAGGCGTCTGTGCGCCGATACAATTTTCATTTATTTCCGGCCAGGAAATCCTTGGTTTTTTGTGAACAGATTAAAATGTGAAGTGGCGCTCAACGTGGGGCAGAAATAACAAAACTTTATCATTTTTCTACGCAAATTCTGCAATTGCATTCATATTTATGTTCTAAGTATTGACAAGTAAATTAAATCAGTTACCTAGTCCTACTTCCATTTAGTTTATTTACGCAGTCTATATAATTTGTGTATCGTGTGAATTCCACGTCGGGCGCGATTTTTATTTTATGTCATATCGATGGCGCACGTAAACTAAATGAATAGACTGACTGATGCGTCAGATTATTCGAGCGATGAGGGCTGATGCAGGAGCTGACCGTCATCTTAATTCCAGGCGGTTGATCCCAGTATTCTGCGCTCGCTACCTAGGAGCGGGTGGCGCAGGGGTCCGACGCGCCTGTCTGTCGCTCGTGCGCAAGATGGTGCACTACACACCCGCGCGACTACTGCGGGACCTGCCCACCTCCACCGCCGCCTCGCTCACCATGCTCATAGCTGCCGTGCTGGACAATGTGGTGAGTCAGTGTCAGCTGGTCCCGGCCGTGTCTGTCGCTCGTCGCAAGATGGTGCACTACACACCCGCGCGACTACTGCGGGACCTGCCCACCTCCACCGCCGCCTCGCTCACCATGCTCATAGCTGCCGTGCTGGACAATGTGGTGAGTCAGTGTCAGCTGGTCCCGGCCGTGTCTGTCGCTCGTGCGCAAGATGGTGCACTACACACCCGCGCGACTACTGCGGGACCTGCCCACCTCCACCGCCGCCTCGCTCACCATGCTCATAGCTGCCGTGCTGGACAATGTGGTGAGTCAGTGTCAGCTGGTCCCGGCCGTGTCTGTCGCTCGTCGCAAGATGGTGCACTACACACCCGCGCGACTACTGCGGGACCTGCCCACCTCCACCGCCGCCTCGCTCACCATGCTCATAGCTGCCGTGCTGGACAATGTGGTGAGTCAGTGTCAGCTGGTCCCGGCCGTGTCTGTCGCTCGTCGCAAGATGGTGCACTACACACCCGCGCGACTACTGCGGGACCTGCCCACCTCCACCGCCGCCTCGCTCACCATGCTCATAGCTGCCGTGCTGGACAATGTGGTGAGTCAGTGTCAGCTGGTCCCGGCCGTGTCTGTCGCTCGTCGCAAGATGGTGCACTACACACCCGCGCGACTACTGCGGGACCTGCCCACCTCCACCGCCGCCTCGCTCACCATGCTCATAGCTGCCGTGCTGGACAATGTGGTGAGTCAGTGTCAGCTGGTCCCGGCCGTGTCTGTCGCTCGTCGCAAGATGGTGCACTACACACCCGCGCGACTACTGCGGGACCTGCCCACCTCCACCGCCGCCTCGCTCACCATGCTCATAGCTGCCGTGCTGGACAATGTGGTGAGTCAGTGTCAGCTGGTCCCGGCCGTGTCTGTCGCTCGTGCGCAAGATGGTGCACTACACACCCGCGCGACTACTGCGGGACCTGCCCACCTCCACCGCCGCCTCGCTCACCATGCTCATAGCTGCCGTGCTGGACAATGTGGTGAGTCAGTGTCAGCTGGTCCCGGCCGTGTCTGTCGCTCGTGCGCAAGATGGTGCTCTATATAGAGTGACTCTGTTGTTAACAGAGTATCAACTTATTATGACCATACGTCGCACTCCAGCGGGCATTTTGGTGGCTTGTCAAAATGATAGATAAGGTTCACAAATACATCAATTCATTTTCAAATAAGCAGAAGTATTTGTACTTAGTATTTGGTACCTAGTATTTATAATGTACAATTCTAAATATCTTAGAAACTAAGGTAGTATGTTAGTAACTTATTATTTTTTAGTATTCATTCAATTTGAAATAAAAATACAAGTGACTAGTATGTGAAATACTTAATTTACTTAAGTAGATATGTTATGCGAATATATTATTAATATTTTTTCTAAATTGCCGGCGGTCAGCGGTCAATGAAGTGTGTTTTAGTTAACATTATTTGTAGTCTCAACCTCTTCGTTATAAATTAGACTATTTATCATTTTTGGTGTCGATTCCCGGGATTCAATTTTAAGACACTTTGTAATTTCAGATATAGGTACTTGTTTTCCTTTAGGGTGCAGGCGTACTTTTGACAATTTGTTCATAGTCTTATTTACATTAAAGGAAGACTGCATTGGCAAATTCGAATTTTGAATAAAATTGTATGTTATTTTTTATCTCTGAGAAATGTTTAATTGTGTATGAATAAACTTCACTTCCTCTTCTACGCTGGCTATAGCGAATACACGTTTTGCTTCTTTTCAACGAATTCAAATTAACTGTTACAAATAGGTACTAAATACATTTTAATACTCGTATAGTTAAGATTTTTTTTGTAAACCTTACGTTGCCACGAAACTGCCCGCTATAGTGCGACGTATGATTATGACACTTTTACCCAGTGCCAATGGTAATCAAATGTCTTGGCGTTCACCGGTTTGTCGAAGATGTCATGCAGATGGGGAATGCTCTATGGTAAGGCGAAAAATATTTATTCTAGACATCTAATATTTATTTTAGTTATCAAAGTAAATATCTGGTTTCCAAAGGTTTTATTACTACTTCATTTTGAAGAAAAACGCGATCATGATGTTAGTGAGATATAGCTCTTGTATTTGAATGTTTACCGCTACTAAATAAAATGTTCGTATCCAAGTAAATTGTATGCAACCCATGAGTATTTGCGACATGTCAGCACTGTATCAATGAAAAATCATATACATACAATAAGTAGGGTGTCCTTGAAAGTAAACCTACATACAAACTTTGAAGCCAAATCTGCAAGAACTGATATTTTATGCGGGACTATAATAATATTCCCCTACTTTAAAGATATTAGACGAATTACGCCATGAAAAAAAGGATAAGAAAGAAAAATCTCTGACAAGATGGGAATTGGGTCCACCGGAGAATGACGAGTGCCGACTTGGCGCCAAATGTTGTATCTTGGGCCCCACGAACAAATAAAACATGGAAGCCGCACGCCATATTAAATTGCCTTTCAAAAACGGTCCTGAATTTTATTTGACAACTGTCACCCCCTCCTCAATTCATCACGGTAATGAATTAAAAATAGTTGTGATTGGTCCATCAAAGTTTTGATTGGCTATATTCTTTAAACATTTGTCAAAGATGTTGCGCCGAAATATGCGCGGTGTTAAGAAAAGCGCTACGTTTTGCCCATCTTGGCACAATTGAACAATTGCTTTTGAGGGCATATTTGAGCTGGCGTTAGACGTCCATGTTATATATGGTCGCAGTGGGCACCCTTTTTGAAAGTCCATATTGAAGTGATGGAAGTACAGCGGTTATGTGTATAGGGCGAGATGGGACGCGCGCGAACCGCGCCGCGCGCGCTGCGCTGCCGCTATATCCGCGCGCCGGCGGTAACGTTCCGATGGTGTGATGCACCGCTGCCTCTAACTACTGCCATATTGTCTACATGCCTGCCGTACATGGCCTTATTTCTTTACGAAACCATACACAGAGTTGGGCAATGGAATCCGACCACTTTTGTATGTGTACTTTGTAAAGGTGCGGTTAAACTAAAAGAGCATTCGCTGTTCTAACCTCCCACTCTACGAAATTCGATCGGTACACAAAACGTGATTGGTTGGTTTCTTAGATCGGGCGCTAGCTCTTTTGGTTTAAACGCACCTTAAACTAGATTACAAAACGTATTGTACGTATTGTGAAAACACAACAAACGTGGTCGTTTTTTCTTTGGTATATGACATCCAATATTTGTAATCTAGATTACAAAATTTACAAAAGTAATCAGATTACTTTTGGCCAACTCTGACTGTAGAGAAATAAGCCCTTGAAATGACTACGAGTATCATAATCATTGGCTCGTTTATTCCTCGGAAGTGAGGGCGTGTCTATTTAACCGCATTAAATTAAAAAAAACTGGCCAAAAGCGTGTCGGGCCAGGCTCAGTGTAGGGTTTTGTATAGGACATGAAATACCGGTATTCATTAGTATGAAATCACGGGATTTGACATTATAAATTCTCGTGATTGCATACATTTGAATCCCGGGATTGCATGCCCTAAATTCCGTAGTTATTAAAAACTGTCACGTTCAAAATAATCTTCATAGAAAGATTTGTAAATTTCTACGTTTGATGTTTTTTCATTTTTTTATACCTGTTTTTTTGCTCTCGATTCGATTATTTCCGAAAGTATTAACATTATCAAAAAATGATTTTAGTAAGACCCTATTAATTTTTAAATGCCTATCCAACAATATATCCCATGTTAGTGTTAAAATGAAATAAAACACTCTACTTTACGTGTAGGGTGTGAACTGTGAAGCACGAAACATGCTTGCGGGGTAGCAGTAAAATAAAATATCTTATGTTACTAATCGTTTTATCCTCGTAAGGTTCAATGTACACTCCGCTTCAAGAGAATTTGAAACTTCCGTAAAATCAATAAAGTAGCATTTTCTTTGTTTTATTGGTTTTGATATAAATCGATATTCGGCACTATTAATTACACAGCTAGGTGAATATCTGAGCGTTTCAACCGCCGAATTTTGGTGGCATAATTTTTCCGAAGTTTCTATTCGTTACAATGTGCTACTTTGTCATGTGAAGAAGGAAGGGTACCTTATACAAATGCCAAAGTATAACATTGAGACGTTCAGAAACTTCAGCAAAAATAATGCCACCAAAATTAGGCGGTTGAAACGCTCAGATATTCACCCAGCTAGGTTCAAACTATGATTTAAAATAGTACGGTGGGCTTAACGAGGTTATGTACCACAAGCAAATTCAGTCAATTGATTATGATACTTCATTTATAAGGCTATTTTTGTCAATGTAATATAAATCAAATGGCTAGTTATTTAGAGCCGCAGCGTACGGCAGTGTTGTAACGATGAAATTATTTATTTCTTCTATTTCCTAAAAATGTTAAATTAAAAATAAATAGTTTTCTCGCACGACACTGACGTCATAATTGCTCGGCTTTGTATTGCTATATGAATAACGAGTTATTGTACCTGTTCACACATCACAGTACTGTTTACTAATAAACGCACCGACAATGGATATAATGGTTTATGTACAGTCGAGGAACTCGATTCATGTACCATTTAGCACCTTGTCACAATGACGATGAATATGAAAAACGCTTGGAGTCTCATATTGTTTTCACTATGACAAAGTCCGAAATGGAATGCGGATTCCTTTACAGTGCATCTCATGTTTCCTTCCCTTCACTGTTATACAAAGACCATCACACCATCGAAATTTACTTGCATTGAATGATGTTTTTTTGGTGTTTTTATGTGTTTTAATATTGTTTCTTCGTAGATTTTAGTCCGGATGAGTTTTTGAGTATATAGGTTTTATTGGTCGATAGATTATTGTCAGCAGTTACCAGCCTGAAATATGTTTTATATAAAAATAATAGAGTTTATAACATTCTGTACTATTTATACAATAGGGCTGGTGAATACTGGTAATAATCTATCATACATGGGGTTTTCGGCCATTGAGATGCCACGGCGATTATTGATGCACATCCTTATTCTTTTACCTTCAAATTTACGAGTATTCCCAAAACATTTTTGAAATACTTGTTATCTCATTATTAACTGATTTTCTTTAATAATCTTTGAACAGTTGACAAGGTGACAACTTCTGTACAGTCACCACACGGGATTGTTGAGCCACTTGCCACTGTTCGCAACTTGGTCGAATAATACAAATCGGGTTCCGAACTCTTATGAGGCTGGTATCACGACTTCAGCCGAACTCTGCTGACCAATGGGGCGGTCGTTGCTACGGTTAGCCATTGACCGCTCGCGTATTCTTCAGAAGGTGATATTACCATGGTTACGTAATAACAAAGATGTTTAACCAATGATTGTTCGCTATTTTTCCGGAAGCTGACGTTACTATAGTTACGTTATATCATCCGCTTTAGACCTGGAGACGTCAATCCAACTTCAGAGCCCTGATGGTAAATTCGTTCACTTTCCTTTTAACGGCTGTCACTGACAGGTATTTTTTCAAAGTTAGAATTTCAGTCAGAAACTATCAAGTTTCTATTAAACATTTTTATGGCTACTGACAGATTATATTATGATTAAATTATGGATTATGGGTAAATTGTCAAAGGTTACCTACCATATTTCTACAAAGGTTACATTACATAAGTTTTCAACTAACGTCAACTGAGCTGTAACGAATGATAATAAAGACAGCTATAGCATTTGTCTCTGTCAATGAAAAAAATAAAATTTAAAATTGCTCGATAACATGCCTATTTATATAAATATGAATGGAAAAAAATACCTCGCCTATTAATATCAAATAAATCATGGCTTCCGATTTGAAGCAAATACGAATAAATTACTAAACGATTTTAGACAAATCTATGAAGAACTGTCGTTATCCAGTTTCCTCTAGGAACAACGACATCTAGCGTCTAATAATGGCCGATGACTAACCCTTAATTCTCGTAGACGAAGAATTTTTTATTATTTCAACTAGTTTTGACACACTGAAATTTTGACGCAGCAAAGATTCGTATTTGACTGACATATCATCGGGGAACATCGGTCATGTCGCCATCGTGCCTTCTAACGAAAAATACCGAACCTATAATATTACACGACCAAATTGCATCCATTGCCAAGTGGCTCAACATTCCCATGTGGTGACTGTACCTATCAAAGTTTTGATTCCCTACATTTGAAAATAAAAAAAGTAAATATGTGCATCAATGATAAAAGCGTTGTATAACCTCCTCGCCGGGGCTTTGACAGCAAAATCGGTTGTCCCACTAGATGTGATTTGCCTACGAACACAGTTGACTGAGCATTCATGATCCTTATTACGATACGTATAAGGTGCATGAATTAACTTATCAGCATTTCTCAAATAGTTTGTAATTAAGACCGATTGTTAAATGGCTTTTTTAGTTTCCTATTTCGATGCCATTTTATGATATAGTTGTCAATTCTTTTACTGTATATTATTTCGCATTATCAAGATAATCTATAATTTTTAAATATTATTCAACGGTTAAACTCGAGTGGATTTAGTCACTACGCGCGACATGTTTCGGAGGGCCTAGGTCTCCATTATCGAGCACCGATTATATGAAATGTGTAATTTACAAAAAAATACTTGTATATGGACAATCAATAATATAATTTTGTATCACTACAAAAGTTGGTAACAAAATGCGAAAACTGTAATATTGCTCTGTGACAGTCAGTCCCCAGGATGTGGTTACAAATAAAAAACTGAGCGTCAACAAAAAAAAATAAGTTTATTAATAAAAACTGAGGTCGTGGGTTAAGCCCGTCTGGTTAGTTTTTCCCTGGCGCTGTAGATCGGCACTCCCCTGAGTCTCGGATGCTGTCGTGGTCCTCGGGTAGTGAGGCAGCGGAGTTGGAGCTGGTGGAATGTCTCGGGTAGGCCGGTGCAAGTAGTGTTGGTGGCCGACGTAATGGGCATAAGACGGTGGGCAGAACTTGAGCCCTAAAGTCGCACCCTGTGAATAAACGTCACAGTCAAAATTCATTCTAAACTCCTCCGCTGATAGTGAACCCGCCTGGGAAGTGCGCCTAGGTGCAAGGAGAAGCCGTAAGCAGTTGGTGTAAGTGTTCACTATCAGAACGGAGTTAATTTATATAAATCAAGGGATAAGCAGAAGCAGGAAATTACTGACTTTTAATAAAAATAGAAGAAGGTATAACTAAAATAAAATGCTACACAAAATGGCGGAGCGTGCGCTAGCAAGCGGCGCATTAAACTATATTTCTTGCGTTGTAATTAATGTTCTAAACGAGAAACTACACTAACGTTTAGTTAAGTCATTAATGGAAAGAAGTTACAATAGAATAAATTTAACAACACTTAGGCGAATTAGGTTTTAAAATCAAGCACTAACTTAAAGCTAAGCACTGCTAAATAAGTAACACTTGTTCAACACTTACCCTATCGGGGTGCGAGACGAAACGTAATGTACTGTAGGTACGAATGACACCGTACCTACGTTTTATATTAACTAGCAGCAGAAGCACGAGACCACAGTTATAACGTAACTACTTAATTTGCCGGCGCGTATGAGGACACCAGTAGCTGGTGAACGCAACCGGCAGAGGTCCGAACTCTGTTAAAGAATCTCGAGGAATGAATGCAGCACCGCGGGCGCAGCGCGCACCTCCACTTTCTAAATCGCAGCGTCTCAGCCAATCAGAACGCGGGGAGCAAGATCAAGCCACCTCGAGCGGTATCATCGCGCACAGTAGTGTTAACGTTGTTTATTTATTTATTTGTTGATTTTAATGTTATGTGTTGATTTTAATTTACTATTATTTTATTGTTTTTAATTGATGTTGATTAATAATAATGAGACGTGTAACGTGCAACGTTACAGTACCCCGCTCGTCACGAAAGGATTTTATTAAGAATTAAAATAAAATCCGCAATTTTAAGCCTTATTCTTGTATTTAATTCTTTCATATATCAATCTTTCATACTTCACGCTAACTAACAAGCAACAGAAACTATTTTAAAGTACTCTAACGCGTCCGATCATTATTAAAGGTTACCATTATTCTATTAAATAGTGACCAATACAAGAAAAAAATAATTAAGATGTAGTATCAGTGAACTGATTGGAGTGTAAGTTGCATATTGAGTCTCTTTCATAATAAGTGTTTATTTATTTAAACCAATAAGTTTTAGATCCTTTATATGCCAGGTACCAATATTTTTCCCGGACATATCTTCAAGGACATAAACTAATGGAGATTTTTTCTGCACGATACGACATTTAAGGAATTTCGGAGCTAGCTTCTTACTAAAATACTTATCCTTGTCGCTCAGTACATAGGCACGTTTCATAACAATATCGCCAACCTTAAACTCCATGGGCTTCCTACGAAGGTTGTAATGAGCTGTATTTTTCTCATGAGCATGCCAGAGTCTGGCTTGCACCTTGTCAAAAATGTCGACAAGACAGCCACGGTTCTCGGTATAAATATCACGTGGTAGGAACTCTAGCTTGTCACCAAGGTCGTTGTCAATGTAATGTGAACCGCAAGTAGCAATCTCTCTGCCATATACTAAGAATGAAGGAGTGTACCCGGTTGCCTCGTTCACCGAATTGTTAATGGCAAACTGAACTTTGGGGATGAAAATGTCCCAGGACCTATGGTCGTCCTCCACGAAGGTAGACAAACTAACAATAATAGTACGATTAAAGCGTTCCACAGTGTTAATTTGGGGTGTGTATTTTGGCGTAAAAAATACGTTGGGAATTTTATATAGTTTGAAAAGCGCGTCTGTAACTTTACTGACGAACTGAGTACCATTGTCAATAAATATAGTTTGAGGCGGACCGTGGACAAGGAAAACCGACTCTTCTATAAATTTACAGACAGCAATGGACGTAGCAGCACGCAAAGGAGTAATTAAACAAAATTTTGAAAAACAGCAGGTGACAACCAAAATGTAGTTATTTTGTTTCCGTGTGGTGGGCAAAGGGCCCATAAGGTCGATTGATATCGTCTGAAATGGACGGCTGCACTGTTTGGGGCGTCCCATTTCACCCAAAACTTGGTGATTCTGTGCTTTATACTCGAGACACTTTTGACACGAGCCAACAAATTTAACTACGTCTTGGTGCATACCCTGCCAGTAATAATGTAATGCAAGACGACGATATGTTTTAAAAACGCCAAGGTGTCCTGCTGTTGGCTCTGCGTGGTTTTCTGAAATAATTTGCTCACGCAGTTCACGCGGCACCACCTCTTTCCACGAAAATTCTGAAGTTAGGTCAGTCAAGTCATGTTTGTCCTTTGTCAATCGAAATAAGGTGCCGTTTTTAATAATAAAATTTGGAAAATTTTGAGGTCTTGTTAAGCAAGAGTTGAAAATATTTTTGTACCAAGAGTCAGTAGTCGTATTAAATGAATTTGAAGTACTGATGGCACTTATGGGAACAACTCGTGAGAGAGCATCTGGAATGACATTGTCTACTCCGCGGCGATGCTTAAGCTCAAAATGAAACGCGGACAATCTAACACCCCAACGGGCGAGTCTACCGGTTGGGTTATTCAGAGAAAGGAACCACTTCAAAGCACTATGGTCGGTGTAAACAGTGAAGGGTCTACCGTTCTCTAAGTAACATCGCCAATGCTCCAAGGCTATAACAACTGCCAGTGTCTCACGCTCCGTGATGCTATAATTTTTCTCAGCCGCTGACAGCGACCTGCTCATGTAGGCGATTGGATGCTCCTTGCCCTCTATGGTCTGTGTCAGCATAGCACCTACACCATAGTTGCTTGCATCGGTATGCACATCAAATGGCAAGTCGTAGTCAGGGCAGGAAAGAACAGGAGCGGAAACTAAACACTCCTTCAGCTTCTGGAATGCAGCGTCAGCTTCCGATGACCAGACAAATGGTGGACCACCCTTCTTGTTGGAAGTTAACTTATTAAGTGGACCTGCTATAGTGCTGAAGTTAGGTACAAAGCGACGGTACCATGTAGCGGTCCCCAGAAAGCGCTTGATGTCCTTCCGACAAGTAGGTGTCGGATAATTGAGGATAGCTTGTACCTTCTCGGGATCGGTGTGTAACCCACTGTTATCGACAACATAGCCTAAGTACTTAAGCTGGCTTCGGAAGAATTGACATTTGTCCAGATTTACGGTGAGGTTGGCCTGCTTTAACTTCTCCAAAACACGAAGTAGAAGGGAGACGTGAGAATTAAAGTCCTTCGAGACGATTATAATGTCGTCGAGATACGCGAAGACTTTTAGATCGAATTCCCTAAAAAGGAGGTCAACCAATCTCTGCTGTGTAGCAGGCGCGTTGGTCAGGCCAAAGGCGGTACGTTTGAAACAAAATGTGCCACGAGATGGCACGTAAAATCCAGTTTTATGGCGATCCTCAGGGGCTATAGGGATTTGCCAGAACGCCTTGGACAAATCTATACTAGTGAGATAGCGAGCGTCTCGAAGATTGTCCAGGATTTCGGATACGTATGGCAGATTGTACGCATCGCGCTTTGTCACCGAATTCAACTTCCTACTATCTAAACAGAAACGAGGTTGGCCATTTTTCTTGTTGACGATTAATACCGGAGACGACCAA
Organism: Thaumatotibia leucotreta; assembly: GCA_025490895.1. Classification (NCBI taxonomy): domain Eukaryota; kingdom Metazoa; phylum Arthropoda; class Insecta; order Lepidoptera; family Tortricidae; genus Thaumatotibia; species Thaumatotibia leucotreta. Next base: position 85,365 of record JALPQI010002297.1, read on the forward strand.
GCACTCTCGCATGGCTCGATTACGTCGAGACCAAGCATTTCGTCTACTTGTTCACAAAGTATGCGCTGTTTTTCTGGCGACATTCTGTAATACCGTTGCCGAATAGGCTGAGCGTCACCAGTATCAATTCGGTGAGTGACCAACTTAGTCTCACCTAAACCCTTAGATGCGGCAGAGATTTCTTTAAACTGATCGATTATGTTGTCAGCTACTAATTTTTCTGAAGCACTTAGATGGTCATAAGCTTGTAAACATGAATTTGTTTTTACATTAATACTGGCGTTAGTTGCCCTAGTGTTAGAAAAGATAATACCAGAAAGATGTTTCGGAAAAATATCAAAAGTATGCCAAAAGTCAATACCTAGGACGAGGTCTATGTTAACGTCTGGCACAACAAAGGCTTTAATGACATGAAACTTGTCTGAAAATGTAATAGGCAGGTACGTATGACCAATACTATGCATTAACTGACCATCAGCAGCTTCGACAATAATAGGCACTCCTCGTTGAAGCTCGAGACCCTGTTGTATAAGTCTTTGATGAGTGTTATTACCTAAAATTGTAACTGCTGATCCCGTGTCTAAGAGCCCCAACATGGATTGATTATAAATTTTTACAGATGCAAAGGGTCTTGGATCATCATCAAGTTTATTCTGCAGAATTGTATATACTTTATATGATTTAAAATAAAAGTTAATTGACTGTAGCCATTTAGCCCAATCCTCGTTATCGAACTTATTATGTTGACTGGATTCACAATTCTGCAGATTGGCTAGTTTTTTGATGTGTCCGGTTTGTTTTTATTGCATGTCGGACATTGTGGTGCCTTGACACCCTCGTGTCCACAAATGAAACAAAATATTTTGTCCTTATTTGCTGTGCATTGACGAAAATTGTGAGTGTTATTACGACACCGGGGACAATATAGTGTTTTGGGACTGGTCGATTGCATTGCATGAACGTATTTAGTATTGTTATTAGGTTTATTTGTAGTATAGTTACTATTAGGTTTGATTGTATTATAGTTGTTATTAGGATAGTTTTTATTTTTGTTGTAATTATTTGTGTAAGTATTGTACTGATAAGTTTGATTTGCATTGTACGTTTTATGTGATGTATGACCATTGTATGCAAACTCTGGTGCCATGGTATCAGCGGTCCGCTTGGGAGGTTCGCGAAATCCAGCAAGACGTGCCTGTATGCTCTCGTAATTACGGCATAAGGATCTCAAGGTCTCAATATCCGTAATTTCCGGAGACGATGCTAAAGTGCTAGCGTAGCATGGTCTAATGTTATGGAGAAGAATCTCCAGTCTGTCCTTATTGGATAGAGGCTCTGACAACCGTGAAAACAAACCAGCCATTACCGATAAATAAATCGTGATGTTCTCTGATTCACCTTGAGTCCTCGCTCGTATTTCCGATAGCAAACGATAATCGAAGTCTGCCTGAACAAAATCTTTTCTAAGGCGCGTGACAAGGTCGTCCCAATCGGATAGCTGGACCTGGTCTCGAAGACTACGGTACCAATGTAACGCGTCACCGGTGAAAATTTCGGTAGCGTATGACAGCAACTTAGCGGAAGTAATGTTCCTGGCCTTGCTAAATTCCGTAATACGCTGAATAAATGAGCTTACGCACGACTTGCCGTCATATTTAAATTTACCCAACTCACTAACTACACCACGGTCGCAAGTGACATTTATGTTTAAGGGTGACGCAGTTGATGGCTGTTCAGAAGCATTACTCGACGTTGGTCCAATTAATGTGTCCACAACAGCTGAGTCTTTAACAGAATTATATCTGTCGTACAAGGTTTGAAATTCTTTGACGCAAGTCTCGTAAGCATTCTGAACGCTGGGATCAATAATCAGCCGATTAAGTCGGTGATAAAGATGATGCAAGTAGTTTTGAACACGCATCAAGGTATTCCTATCTAGTTGACTACCAAAGAGTGATCTGACCTTAATGAGGACATCTTTAACACCTTTTAAGTCCTCGGTGACATCAAACGGGCTTTCTAAAATATCACATGGAGGAAACGCTGGCCCTAGTTTTGCAATTTGCTTCCTTAAATCTTGAACTGAGCCTGTACTTCCGCCCCTAATCAACACTTCGTATTCTAGTTCAGCCTTTTGCAGCGACAAAAACTTCACCGGATGAGTCATCTTTCAAGGTATCTCAATAATAATAATAATTCGCGATTGATGAAAATGCACCACAATTGAGAATGTGTTGAACAAGGTTAAATCAAATACTCCGTTCTGTTACAAAGCAATGAAGCAACGTTCTGGTTAGGAAGCAAAATGTAAAATAAAAATAAAAAACACAAAAATAAAAAAAACAAGCGTTAAAATATTGCAACTAATGTGTACGCCTAAAAGGAATAAATACAATTTTACAACACAAAATTTTAGTAATGAAAAAATGTTAACACTTTTGTGCACGACTGTCTCAAGACTGGGAACAAAAGATGCGATTACAATGCAGTTTACGCGTACAGAGTGTTCCGAATAAACTGTTTATAAGCAATTGCAATGAATAGTAATTTGAATTGTATTATTTAAAACTTTTTGAGCTATGTAAAGGAGTACACTTTAGTTACGGCAACCAAAAAATAAAAATAACGTTTTACAACAAAAACACAAATCACCAAACTACACTACTACGCAAAGAAAAAATAACCAGACCTCAAAAAAAAAACCACGTTTAAGGGCGCCAGTGTGACAGTCAGTCCCCAGGATGTGGTTACAAATAAAAAACTGAGCGTCAACAAAAAAAAATAAGTTTATTAATAAAAACTGAGGTCGTGGGTTAAGCCCGTCTGGTTAGTTTTTCCCTGGCGCTGTAGATCGGCACTCCCCTGAGTCTCGGATGCTGTCGTGGTCCTCGGGTAGTGAGGCAGCGGAGTTGGAGCTGGTGGAATGGCTCGGGAACGCCGGAGCAAGTAGTGTTGGTGGCCGACGTAATGGGCATAAGACGGTGGGCAGAACTTGAGCCCTAAAGTCGCACCCTGTGAATAAACGTCACAGTCAAAATTCATTCTAAACTCCTCCGCTGATAGTGAACCCGCCTGGGAAGTGCGCCTAGGTGCAAGGAGAAGCCGTAAGCAGTTGGTGTAAGTGTTCACTATCAGAACGGAGTTAATTTATATAAATCAAGGGATAAGCAGAAGCAGGAAATTACTGACTTTTAATAAAAATAGAAGAAGGTATAACTAAAATAAAATGCTACACAAAATGGCGGAGCGTGCGCTAGCAAGCGGCGCATTAAACTATATTTCTTGCGTTGTAATTAATGTTCTAAACGAGAAACTACACTAACGTTTAGTTAAGTCATTAATGGAAAGAAGTTACAATAGAATAAATTTAACAACACTTAGGCGAATTAGGTTTTAAAATCAAGCACTAACTTAAAGCTAAGCACTGCTAAATAAGTAACACTTGTTCAACACTTACCCTATCGGGGTGCGAGACGAAACGTAATGTACTGTAGGTACGAATGACACCGTACCTACGTTTTATATTAACTAGCAGCAGAAGCACGAGACCACAGTTATAACGTAACTACTTAATTTGCCGGCGCGTATGAGGACACCAGTAGCTGGTGAACGCAACCGGCAGAGGTCCGAACTCTGTTAAAGAATCTCGAGGAATGAATGCAGCCCCGCGGGCGCAGCGCGCACCTCCACTTTCTAAATCGCAGCGTCTCAGCCAATCAGAACGCGGGGAGCAAGATCAAGCCACCTCGAGCGGTATCATCGCGCACAGTAGTGTTAACGTTGTTTATTTATTTATTTGTTGATTTTAATGTTTTGTGTTGATTTTAATTTACTATTATTTTATTGTTTTTAATTGATGTTGATTAATAATAATGAGACGTGTAACGTGCAACGTTACAGCTCCCACATAAACGCCAATGTGGGAGCAATATTACAGTTTTCGCATTTTGTTACCAACTTTTGTAGTGATACAAAATTATATTATTGATTGTCCATATACAAGTATTTTATATAACATTATCTTGCTCTCTTTGGCATTCGAGTACTTTATAACATTACCCTTGTTACACTTTGTTTCATAATATTATATAACATAAATAACATACAATATGTGAGCACTATAAGGCAGGGATCGGATAACGGTTTTTGCTTCATACAAAAGAACGGTTCGAATTCCGTTCTTTTTCGTTCTTCGGTTTATAATTTTTTTGTTAATGGAGTAATTGAAAAATATGATGTTAATAATTACATAAAATGTTGAATACTACATAAAGAGCGTAAAACATTTTAAAATATTGAGCTATATCGAGGTTTTTCTAAAAAACCGGTTCCGATCCCTGCTATAAGGTCTATAAGTAACGTAATAAGCGCTACTAATCGTGAACGAACTGTTTGAGACAAACTCTTATCTGAGTTCATACGACTTACGAATCGCATCCATTGGGACAACCCACAACGTATTACAAAGAAAAACAACTATTTACAATAACAATTTATTTACTATATAGGACGACGACGACGGCCACATCATAGTACTGGGCATCGCAGAGGAAGTGATGGTGAAGGCTGCAGACATATACCTGGAGCAGTTCGCGCGGCTGGGCGTCTTCAGCAAGGTGGAGGCTTTGGCGGCCGAGCCGGCGGCGAGCGCTGCTAATGCTACCAACATCGCTGGTAGGTTGTTCATTATTTACTTAATTGAAAGCAAAAATACACCATCTTACTATTTTCTAGGTTTACGTTTAGACTGAAAAGCTCTGTATGGTAAACCGTAGGGCGATGTGCCGCTCTCCTGGGTGAATATCTGAGCGTTTCAACTGCCTAATTATGGTGTCATAATTTTTGCCGAAGTTTCTAAACGTCTCAATGTTATACTTCGTCATTTGTATAAGGTACCGTGCCTCCTTCAATTGACAAAGTAGCACATTGTAACGAATAGCAACTTCGGCGCAAATTATGCCACCAAAATTAGGCGGTTGAAACGCTCAGATATTCACCCTTCTACATTTTCTGTAGTAGGATGCTGTTCTGCAATAACGCGCCAACCCATGTCCATTCTGCAATAATATGTCAACTTTAATTGGTAATTTATTAAATTGACTTATATTTGACGACTTAATGTGGGTGGACACATTATTGTAAAACAGCATTCAGTTATATTCGATGTTTCTTTATAGAAAAAAAACTTAGATTAGACACTTACTCTCATCTTTTTCGACTCGAATTGCTATCAATGTATTTATATGATCTAGCCTACTTATAATTTTTGTTGATATTCTTTTGTACAAATATACATTATAATCATAATAACTAAACAATTTTATTCCTTTCTCTTCAGAGGATACTGAGATAAATAACACAGACACAGAAGGTACTTTATAAATAATGTAGAGAAAAAATGCTTTACCTTATTCCACCAGCTCTATCTTAGCCTCATAATACACATGTTCATATTTTAGGTTAAGCTCTTATAAATTCGGCTACTTTGCCATTGCTCAGGAACTGTAAAACTGAATCTCAGTTCCGTTGTCATCCTCACTAAACGCACCATTACGTACTGACCACGTAGGCTAAAGAAGTCACCTTTAAAATATTTACATTGTAGCCCAAGCTGCTAAAATTAATGGGTTTGGGGTGAAGCGAGCTTTTGTTATAAGTAGATAAGTACAAGTAAAATTTTCAGACTATATAGCGTGGCTAAAAAATAAGTGCGTTCCTGCTCATGCTTCATGTAGCTGTGGCTACATGTCATTACTCAATAATCTCGTCATTTACACAGCAAAAAAGTGTATAGCAAACATCAAAGCATGTGTGTGGTTAGGGGTGTTTTTTAGAAATAAGTTCAAGTTTAAGTAAGTACTTAAGAAAAAAACGGTCCTTCTGAAACTACTAAAAACCTCCGAGGGTCCTATTTTGAGTCCTAAAACCTCACTGGCAACAGGAGTGCAGTTATATTTTGGCAACCTATTATAAATCAAGTGATAGGTTGTTCCCGGTAATTTCCTAATCTGTGGGGAAGTTTCAATTTGGGAATATTCCCCATATAGTGTTCGGAATGTGGATTACAATTCTTTTCGTTGTCTTAATTTGTGTCCCTATAAAACGTGACGCAGTGGTAATTTTTGTATGAGATGATGTTTTGTTTTCAATTTCTGACGTATGTATTAAAATCTAGCGTGAAAAAGAAATACAAGTGCACTGGATTTTTTTACATACCGAGTCGAGATAGCAACAAAAAGCGTGACAAAGTGGTATGAAACAAGACAACGAAAATAATTTTGACCTATGTAACTGGGAACGAGCCATCTCTAAATAAATCGAATGTTTTGTACGCAGGTGGCACGGAAGACGCGACTAGCCTATGCAGCAACGTCGCTTACTCCTGGGGCGAGTGGTCGCTCTGCCGCGGCCGCGACGCCCTCTACGTGTGGAGCGACGCCGCCGCGCTCGAGCTCAGCACCGGCTCCAACGGCTGGTTCCGGTTCCTGCTGGACGGCAAGCTGGCCACCATGTACTCTAGTGGGTCGCCGGAACACCAGACCGATAACACGGGTATGTTGTAACATGGGATAAGTTGTAACAGAGGGTACGTCGTAACAGGAGGTACGTTGTAACAGAGGGTACGTCGTAACAGGGCAATCTTTAAGGGCTACGATTATTTACTAAAAATTATATTTCTAATAAAAGTATCACTGTTTTGTAATATCAACTGATTTCAAACTGTTGTCGACAGAAAATCGTGGCGAATTCATAGACAAACTGCAAAGGGCCAGGGCGTCGGTGAAAAACTCCGTGCCGCAACCGATCTTGTCCAAACCATCGCACACAAAACTGATACTTGGGAACTGGTCTTTATCCTGCAAAAAGTGAGTCTTATTACATAATATTTTTAAAAAAAATATTATTATTACCAGCTAAAAAAATATTATTTCCTATTTTATTTCTTTATTCTGTGAAGTTGACAGCCAATATCTCTCGCTATATTGGTATCCGTATGGTTGAAGGTAAAACAGGTGCCGAAAGTTGAAGTTAGTTCGGACTTAAGTGCAGGCAATGGAAGACACGATTTTTTTTGTATTATATCCAACACAGATAATTGATAATTTCATCACTGTATGCATATCATAATAAGTATGGCACCTAAGAAGAAAGAAAATTACCACTAAAACACAAATCAAAATATTTATCAAAAATATTTGAGCCGTTCCACAAAAGCGCATGGTCAGTTATTTGTTTTGTATATCGCTATCCCAAAATTACATGGTTCTATTTTACATTTTCAGGGTAATTCAATGAATATGCTTAGCACATGATTCATATGTCAGTATGTCGCCGCGAGATAGATGTTCCCTCTTTTACTAACTATATGAATCAAAGAGGGATAGATAGTCTATCTCGCGGCGACATACGAATATTGTCACACTTATCCTGTGCTAAGCCTACTGGACCAAGTGTTAGTATGACAATGTTCAAATTTCAATTTAATAAAATTGCAACAGAACCTCGTAATGTTGGGGTAGCGATATGACATCTGTTTATATTTCCAGATTTTTCATAATATTAGATTGTGTCACAAGGGATCAAAATGGTTTATTTCCGGCGTGGGCGTATATTGAATCCTGAATGGAGCGACGGATTCCACAATTTAATCCCGACCGTAGGGAGGATTCCTGAGCGTAATAAATAAAATAAATAAAAAAATAAAATAAAATAAAATACATTTATTTCAGACAATTATCCGTACAGACAGTCCATAGTATGTTATGAAGGATTCAAGCGTTACCGCCCAAGACGAAATAATTTTGATGACATACTGCTTTTCACACCACCTATGAAAAAAATAAAAGATTATGTCACGTATTTAATATTTATGCAAATAATCGATTCTGAAGAAATTTTTATAAATTATGAAGGTACTGTTTATTTTCATATTTCACTGTAATTTTTAGGCTGGCAATAGAAAGTCCTTGAACAGAAAAGTGCCACTTTGATCCCTCCTAGCATGGAAGAAAAGACCCGTATTCAAATAGGCGGTGTGAAAAAGTTATTCTACAATCCATTCGTTTTATTCACTTGACTTGTATGCTGTAGGGAAAAGGAGCTACAAATACACAACACAGACGGTCAACAACAAACGACGTTGCTGCGAGAAGATCTCCCGGGATTCATATTTGAATCCAACCGAGGCACTAAGCATTCCTTTACAGCTGAGACATTTTTAGGTGAGTTAATAATTAAGAGCTATTATTAGAGAACGATATGAGACTAATTACTTAAATACGTGGTGAAAGCAGTAAGAATACACATGCCACCACCCTAACTCTTCCTGTGAGTTTTGAAATTTGATGACCGACAGCAGTGTCATCATAGGGGACAGATTTTTGTGATCGGTAATCCGCTTGCCTAATGTGGAAATAGGGATGATGACTGTAACTAAAATAAATTATTTAACATTATGCACGACATAATACACGAAGAAATTATTACTAAGATGTAGATTACAGTAATTGTTGTACAGAATTTCTATTTAATAAATTGAAAAGAACTTAAAAGAGTAGGTCATTTGGCGGTACTCAAGCGTGACGTCACGAGTATTTCATATAAAATTCCATATTGGTGATTTTTGACAGTTCCAAAAAAGATGCTGATTTGACTTGTCAGTCATCATGCCTATTATGGGCATATATCTCCCAATACGTCTTTACGCATGGGAGAAGCTTTGTTGAGCTGTGGACTAAAACAGGCTGATGATGACGAATAAAATGTGAAACTCGTGAGTTTATGACTGTCGTATAGGTTATTTTATGTATACTTGTGTACAGGGCCGGAATTGGCAAGTGGATGGGCAGATCGTAGACCAACAGTTTCGAATAATGCGAATAACGCCAACCAGCGGCGGTCACGGATTTCTGCCAAGACGGAGGCGCTCAAAACACAGGTACGCGCATAATTTGATTTTGAATATCGATGTTTGAGCGTAATTATATTTTTCTTACTATTAATTATAGTTTAGGCACGATTTCATAGTATAGTTAGCAAACAATGTGATCAAATTATACACCGTGGTTTTATTGATTTACTTTAAATTTAAGGGAAGCTTATTTAGGTCAAAAATAATCGATTTCTCTGAGAAACTAGTGTCTTAACTCTTACTGTTATTGAGTTATTAAAAAAATAAGTTTAATGACCGAACAAGGGTATTGCAACCTTTATAACATCCTAATTTTATTCATTTTGACATGTGCCGTCACCAGCCGTTAGTCGTCTGAGATCTTATTCTTAAGGTTCTCTCACACTTCCCATTACAATTACAGTGGAACCTGGATAATTGAAACCTCAAGGGACCGGCATTTTGGTGTCAATTAACCAGGTTTTCCTCTTAAGCAGGTCTGATCAATTATCCAGGTTCAAAATGAGTTCGTCTCAATTATAGAGGCTCTCAATAATAGAGGTTTCGATCTATATAATTTCTTTTATGGAGGTCATCAAAATCGTAAAAAGACAAAAAAAGAAGTTTTTTATATTAACGTTTTATTTGTTTTGACATGAAAGTTCAATAATCATGAAAGTTCGCCTTACAAAAAAGGAATGTGTTTCTTAGATCTATGTTTTTAGTTAAAATTACCACTTTGTCGGTCATTGGTCAGGCGCTAATGCCATGAGGATTCATTTTCAAATGAATATTACCAACAATCGACCAAGTGGTACCTTTAACTAAACACATAGGTACCTACATGACACTTCATTACTTGTTATACAGATTTAAACTAGAAAACATTTCTTTAATTTAATAATATAAAAAAGTAATTTCGAAACTATCTGTTATGTAGACATACATACATATTTTTGCTACGGATAATTCTACACACAGTAGGTTTTGACACACTAAACTCAGCACAAAGATCTTCGCGAGATTTTCCCCGTTCGTATTGGGTTAAAATGTTCAGTTTATCACGTACAGATAATGAAATGTATTTATGTCTCGGCATTTCTTACGTAAAAGTTAATCAAACACACAACAAAACCAATTAAACGTTTACGCACAATGTTTTCAACATTAAATTACCCTACATTATTTTACTCGTAAATAATGCGAACCTACCTCAATCAGAAAAATATTAACAACACTGTTTCAATTATAGAGGCTCGGGCTGCCGACATTCCAATTACAGAGGTCAAAAATTTAAAAGTGTTTAAGAAGAAAAATATGAATAATAACTGTGTCAATTACAGAGGTTCGGTATGGCGATATTCCAATTATAGAGGTCAAATACCTAAAATTTGAATTTCAATTAACCAGGTTCTAATATTCCAATTATAGAGGTCTTTCGTCGTCAAGGGACCGGGACCGGGCATTTCGTTCCAATTAACCAGGTATTTCAATTATCGAGGTTTCAATTATCCAGGTTCCACTGTATTATGTATGAAAACGAAAAAACGATACTTACGATATTAACAAAAGCCGATATACCAGATAACTTCTATTAATGTTCCAAGTAACCTGTCCAATTTAACGGAAATCATTAAAAACACGGCGTATAATGGCATCAGTATGTATATTGGTAAGCAAGGAATTTCTGAATTATCTTTTATGCTTTATTAAAGGGATTCTCTGTGTCGTCGGCAATAGGGACTGGATTTTAGATAGGTTTTGGGTTGAATTTTGATTGTTATCAAAATCAATAAAACATAGGAAATGCTACTTTATTGGTTTTATGGAAGGTTCAATTCATATTGAAGCAGAGTATGCATTGTAGTGCACACTGTGTCCTACGAGGATATATGTTGACTTCGCGCTTTTTGCAACATCTTCAAAAAACGGAGTCCCGTACTAGTCCGCGGTTAACTAAGTGCTCGCGCCCGTGCTCAGCAGCAACAATACAACGCAGTACTCGTAACATGTCCCTGTTTTAAACAGGTGGGGTCCCGCGCGCGCTCGCTGTACGCGCGGCACCTGGCGGGCGCGGCCGGCCGACAGCCGCGCGCGCCCGTGGCTCGCCTGCGCGCCGTGCTGGCCCAGCTGCAGAGGCTCGCTACGCAACCTACCAGTAAGTGTTGTGGCAGGTGGGGTCCCGCCGCTCGCTGTACGCGCGGCACCTGGCGGGCGCGGCCGGCCGACAGCCGCGCGCGCCCGTGGCTCGCCTGCGCGCCGTGCTGGCCCAGCTGCAGAGGCTCGCTACGCAACCTACCAGTAAGTGTTGTGGCAGGTGGGGTCCCGCCGCTCGCTGTACGCGCGGCACCTGGCGGGCGCGGCCGGCCGACAGCCGCGCGCGCCCGTGGCTCGCCTGCGCGCCGTGCTGGCCCAGCTGCAGAGGCTCGCTACGCAACCTACCAGTAAGTGTTGTGGCAGGTGGGGTCCCGCCGCTCGCTGTACGCGCGGCACCTGGCGGGCGCGGCCGGCCGACAGCCGCGCGCGCCCGTGGCTCGCCTGCGCGCCGTGCTGGCCCAGCTGCAGAGGCTCGCTACGCAACCTACCAGTAAGTGTTGTGGCAGGTGGGGTCCCGCCGCTCGCTGTACGCGCGGCACCTGGCGGGCGCGGCCGGCCGACAGCCGCGCGCGCCCGTGGCTCGCCTGCGCGCCGTGCTGGCCCAGCTGCAGAGGCTCGCTACGCAACCTACCAGTAAGTGTTGTGGCAGGTGGGGTCCCGCCGCTCGCTGTACGCGCGGCACCTGGCGGGCGCGGCCGGCCGACAGCCGCGCGCGCCCGTGGCTCGCCTGCGCGCCGTGCTGGCCCAGCTGCAGAGGCTCGCTACGCAACCTACCAGTAAGTGTTGTGGCAGGTGGGGTCCCGCCGCTCGCTGTACGCGCGGCACCTGGCGGGCGCGGCCGGCCGACAGCCGCGCGCGCCCGTGGCTCGCCTGCGCGCCGTGCTGGCCCAGCTGCAGAGGCTCGCCACGCAACCTACCAGTAAGTGTTGTGGCAGGTGGGGTCCCGCCGCTCGCTGTACGCGCGGCACCTGGCGGGCGCGGCCGGCCGACAGCCGCGCGCGCCCGTGGCTCGCCTGCGCGCCGTGCTGGCCCAGCTGCAGAGGCTCGCCACGCAACCTACCAGTAAGTGTTGTGGCAGGTGGGGTCCCGCCGCTCGCTGTACGCGCGGCACCTGGCGGGCGCGGCCGGCCGACAGCCGCGCGCGCCCGTGGCTCGCCTGCGCGCCGTGCTGGCCCAGCTGCAGAGGCTCGCCACGCAACCTACCAGTAAGTGTTGTGGCAGGTGGGGTCCCGCCGCTCGCTGTACGCGCGGCACCTGGCGGGCGCGGCCGGCCGACAGCCGCGCGCGCCCGTGGCTCGCCTGCGCGCCGTGCTGGCCCAGCTGCAGAGGCTCGCCACGCAACCTACCAGTAAGTGTTGTGGCAGGTGGGGTCCCGCCGCTCGCTGTACGCGCGGCACCTGGCGGGCGCGGCCGGCCGACAGCCGCGCGCGCCCGTGGCTCGCCTGCGCGCCGTGCTGGCCCAGCTGCAGAGGCTCGCCACGCAACCTACCAGTAAGTGTTGTGGCAGGTGGGGTCCCGCCGCTCGCTGTACGCGCGGCACCTGGCGGGCGCGGCCGGCCGACAGCCGCGCGCGCCCGTGGCTCGCCTGCGCGCCGTGCTGGCCCAGCTGCAGAGGCTCGCCACGCAACCTACCAGTAAGTGTTGTGGCAGGTGGGGTCCCGCCGCTCGCTGTACGCGCGGCACCTGGCGGGCGCGGCCGGCCGACAGCCGCGCGCGCCCGTGGCTCGCCTGCGCGCCGTGCTGGCCCAGCTGCAGAGGCTCGCCACGCAACCTACCAGTAAGTGTTGTGGCAGGTGGGGTCCCGCCGCTCGCTGTACGCGCGGCACCTGGCGGGCGCGGCCGGCCGACAGCCGCGCGCGCCCGTGGCTCGCCTGCGCGCCGTGCTGGCCCAGCTGCAGAGGCTCGCCACGCAACCTACCAGTAAGTGTTGTGGCAGGTGGGGTCCCGCCGCTCGCTGTACGCGCGGCACCTGGCGGGCGCGGCCGGCCGACACACAATTACAATTCGCATTTGTTTTGACAGTTTGTTAGACCTTACGCCCCAGTGCTACCATCTCACCACACCATAGTGGCAGAAAAAAAATCAATAACATTAAATTAAAGACACATCTTTAATCCCCTAATCTCCAATCCCCCCCCCCCTCCTTTAGACCCTGGTCTCTTCTCTTGCGACGGTGAACGGCCAGCTACCTTCATGGCAACCGTGCTGTAGTTGGCTGATTACGAATAGCCGGGTCCACACAGCACGAGCTGCCTCGCTAGTGTTGAAGGCACGCTACTGGCCTTACATTTGCCTCGAACGAGGCACGTAACCTTGGCTGAGCTGCCTAACGCGGTAATTTCCTCGCGAAGCTGCTCACTTAGTGTGGACCCGGCTATCAATGAAGTTGTCATAGTATTTGAAATTGGATTTCTAAATCGATTCTGCTTTGTTTTCTGTCTGACGTCAAATATGTCATTGATAACCAAAAGTTTTTGTGAAACACAAAATAGTACATTACGACACAAGTGCGAAAAACATGAAATTCTAAACGAGTGGCGATGTTTTAAAACATGACCGAAGGGAGTACGTTGCCAGAAGTTGACCCCTAAAAATCTATTGGTACTGCATAGGAATGGAATCGATAGGCATAAAAAAATTAAGTGTGAAAAAAAATAATTTTAAGGTTCATATAATTTGTATGAGAATTTTAAATCTCGATTTGCAGATTTTCTAGCCGAAACATTTTTTTTGGTCCTATATAAGCTTTTGATTCTGAACAGAAACAGGATCGATTGGCATAAAAAAAAAGTTTGTCAAAAATGTCCATTTTCTCGCACC